>BJFM01000035.1:211125-236636 GCA_016586285.1 Arothron firmamentum
GTGTGTGTGTGTGTGTGTGTGTGTGTGTGTTAGAAGAAAAAACATCAAGGATATTCCCTTTCATGCGTCACTTTCAGCACAATTTTTGTTCTATCCAACAAATGTTGATTAATCGACAATGCGTCTTCATTTAATGTACAAAGACAGCTGTGTTTGCTGTACTGCTGTTGGTTGTCGCTTGTTTTAAAGGTTGTGTTTTGTTGTGATTCATCTGAAAGTTTTTGCCCTAACAGTGTATTTCGTACATTTCGTACGTTCGCGTTCCGCGATTGAAACGGTAGGGGGCGGTAACGATTTACGACAAATACCACAGAAGAAGAAAAGCAGGAACTGAAGAACAAGCAGAGAGGAAGTAAAGGCAGAAGGCGCGTTGTTTGTATTTGGGGTTTTGGTTGGGCTTCTTTTAGATTTTATTTTAAAAGTTAGACGCGAAGATGCTACCTTTATTAGCACATTCCGTATCCTCATTATTTTAGCGTCAAGTATGCTTTGGAGGAAATATTTTATTCATTTTACAGACTGAGTAGAGGCACAAAATCGTGATGGTGTCCATCAGACGGGCACTGGTGGACTGCGTCGTGTTATCCCTCCAAGATAGTCCTGTGTTTTATCCGTGCTGTAAAGGATGTTTCTCCAAAATTAATGTTAAACAGCAAGGCAGGTAAAAGCACTATCAGCGGACCCACTGTTAAAGGGAAAGAAGGGCGGCTCATAATGAGGCTAAAGCATGACGTCTTTATTTGTCTGCCCCGTTGACAGATGCAGATGTTTCAAGTGTGGTTACAGCTGCACGGCGGACCTGGTGGAATATAGATATCGCCTGTCACTGAAGGTGGCCCGGGATGGCTGCATATTTGGTCTAACAGTGTTTGGAACGTGTTTGAACCCATTCTTTGGCGTTGATGCAAGTGATTTACAGAGGTTAGCACCACAAATTGCCTTTAAGGATGGTTAAACTTATGAAATGTGCCATGAAAAGGATTTTCTTTTTTTTTTAAATTAATCTATTTGTATCATTCACCACTATTTATCATTTGTTTGATGATGCAGGGTTTCCTCTTGGAGCTGATAAAATAAATTATTAAACTACTGTTATTGTCGTTTGATAGCCTGAATGGTACATAGATACGGATATGTACTGTGTGAAACTGTCACTAATATATATATATATATATATATATATATATATATATATATATATATATATATATATAATATAAGATGTTTTTGCTTCAAGCACAAACCCTTATTCTGCAATAAAACACTTGATTTCTCAGTCCCTCACAATTTAGCCCTCAGCTTGTTGTTTTCTTTTGGTTGTATTTCACAGGTTGGTGATTAATCTGGATGATCCAGTTGGAACAGCAACTAGGTCAACATTATTACTGAAGGCTGTCCAGGACTGTTTCATTGGCAGACATTTTATCTTTGGAATTAAGGTATTGTGCATTGCTAACTGTTTAAAACTTCCTTCTTTTCTAAAATGACCTTAGGACCAGTTTAATGTGAATATTTTCCTACTGCTTTGCATCTTGTTTGCATATTATTCAGTGACTCACTGATAATGACACTCAATTTAGATTACAATAAATTCTTCTTGAAAATTCTAAACAAACGTTTAGAATTCTAACAATGTCGTGACTTACTGACAACGCTATTATCCAAGTTCCAAAACTTCTAAAAAACCTTGTCTTTTTGTTTAAGCTTCGGTTGAATTGGTTTGCTCTCAGATGTCAATATTTAGTCATTAATATTGATATTGCTATCATTAACCCATAAACACATACTTGAAGATATGCTGACATGCTGATATTTTATGTTGTGTTCGGTGATCTAAATTGTCTCTGCTCTTGCTTGTTTCCTGTAGTTAAATGAAACTGACCCTCAGCCTTGGATCAAGGGAGCTGTCCAGAATGGATCAGGCAGTAACAGCAAAGCGCAGGTTGTTGCTAGCCAGATGCTTCACCCTAAAGCCTTAGGCCTGGAGGGCTGCACAGTCATTAGCTATTATCAGAGTCTTCTTCAGAAAACTGTAGAATCTGAGCTGGGAGGTGCTGATTTGAATAAAGCCCCCAGACCTCCACCCCTGTCCCTGCTTGTGAATCCTCATTATTCTCCTCAAAGTAGCTTCAACGATGGTGCACTGTGGTCCTCAGGCCGTCTTTCCAATTCAGCGCTAAGGTAATGACGGCATCAGCTCACACCTATTATTAATTACTTTTTTGAGCCTCTTGACACTTGCTTGTTCTCTGTCCCAGCTCACAGCATTCAGACTCCAGCTTTACCCCTACTCCCCCATGGCAACAATCACTTGGACTAGTGACTTCATCAGCAGAGCAGGAGGAAGACGACTGTAACCAGGACAGTGGAGATGAAGATGACAGCAATGCAGAGAGGTTCAACTCATTGTATCCCAATAAAGGAGACTGTCCCGAAGACCATGGGGACTCAGAGGGGACAGCAGTGTCACCTCTAAAGAAAGAGCTGACACTGCTGTCTCAGTGGACAGTTCTTGGTCCTTGGTCACCAGGCCACAGTTCCCGTGCAAAGTGGCTTTCTACAAAAGATCTCACTGAGCCATCGATGTCGTACTCTGTGGCCTGGGAGGATTTGCCTTTTTCTGAGAGTCTTACAGACTTTTTATGTGAGAAACAAGGCTGTGATGTCACAGAACCCGAAAGAAATGCACACAGTAAGAGAGAAACACCAAGAATCAGACCACAGGACCAGATCTTATCAACTCGCTCCAGTCCTGCCTCTGCGAGTGACCATTTGGATATCACTAACACACCTGCAGTGAAAGAAGCTGATGGACATGGTTTTTCTAAGCATGTATGTAAGAATCATGTGACATCTGTAGACAACAGTCATGCCAAAAACACGTGTTCTGATGGATGCGATCACAGAAAGGAGGAGAACTTTGAGGTTGACGATTACAATTGTTCAGCAGACCTGTTCAGTGATTCAGTCACAGTTAACACGGTCACAGACACACCCAACAAAACGGTCAGATCCATCACAAAGACACGCCTGCTGATGCCAGATAAGCGTCGCTCGAGTGAAAAGATGACTGTTTCAGGTGTGACTCCAAGCAAACGCAAACTGGCGCAGAAGAGGAATGACAGCAGAGACAGTTTACTTCCACCGGACACACCACAGCTCGACTTCATTCCTCCGTCTCAGTCCACCCCCATCACGAGAGCAGGGTCTCCTTCCTCATACAGATGCTCCACATCTGTTGGGCTCCGTTCATTGCCTGGCAGTCATGAATCTTCAGACTTAGAGAGCCATACACCGGCTAAAATCAGCTTGTCTTTGTGTGAATTTATCCCCCACGTTCGGCCGCTTCGTCATTGTGAACCTTCAAAAACAACATCTGACAGACGCAGCAACAAATTTGCTCTAAAACTGCGGTTTTGGAAACCAGAGTTGACAAAAAGACACCTGCTGCCTCTGCAGCACCTAAAGGTCCAGAGAGCAGCTCCAAACATTGCACCGACAGAACAAGTCAACAACAGATGGGACACAAGCAGTGGTGATGTGATTGCATGTGAAGGCATTAATGAAATGCTCGTTCCCCCCACTCCTCGAGCGAAAACACAGCCCAGCGGAAAGCACAGAAAGCGAAGCCAAGCTGACAACGGCAGCCCAAATTTGGAAGGTGTTTGGGAGGGGGAGCAAGACGATGGAGTTCAATGTGGAGGAACTGCAAGGAATCAGACGTTCACGTCACTGTGTGCTCGGCTACAAACCAGAAATCAAGACAGCGAGGCTGTTGCGGAGGGCGTTCTGGGAGCATCTCCTTACCGCCTTGATGAGAGCAAAGCATGTGATTGGTCCAGAGATCTGTTCTCTGATTCTGTGTGATTTTTGTAAATGGTCTATAAAATGAATGAAATTATCACACCTCAGCAAAAAAAAAAAAGCTACATTAGATAATCTATAAAGTGTATATAGATGCTGCTGTCATTGTGTCACATCAGTAAGAAAGATTATACTAAACACCTCAGCCTGAACTGCAGTAAAGCTTTAAAGACAGTATATTAGAGACAATTTTTTGAAATCATGCACACAGAGTACTTTAACGAGATGTCCTGTTTACTGAAAACAAGGCAGAAAGATTGCACTTTAAGTGTAAATCCGAATCCCAGGTCAAACTTGTGCCAGTCACTTTGAATTAATGTGTCCCGGGTCTGTTGGCAGCCCTGACATTGACCTTCACAGGGTGTCAAATATGACTGTAGACTTTGTCACATAGTTTTAATATATCGGTAAACCCCTGAGCTATCTTGCACCTCTAAAGAGCTCCTGTTCTTAAAAACCACCTGTCAAAGCCACCATATCATGTATCTGTGAGAGTACTGTGGTTGAAAAGGTTTTCACCAATGTAAGGCTATGAAGTTTTTTACATTTGAAGTGTGTAAGCAGGGCAATATTCAATCTTTTGTCCCAATAAAAAGTTTGACTGCATTTGTCTCCACGAGGAGTTTAAATAACATCTATCAGTTCATCCACTTTGGGAAGCAACATTATAGTTTTATCCTATTTATTGTGCATTTACATACCAGATACCCACAGCTTTCCGGTCCAGAACATTACCTGTTGAGTGTACTGTGTATTTTATTGATATTTGCCTTTGCATATTATTTAGGGCAAGAGTCACGTGGGTATAAGTTCACCGGTTAACGTCTACATGCGTTCATTCACTCGTGCATTTCATTTCCATACACCAGCGTGTGCCATCGGCTTCAGCGTGTCACAGAGCATCTGCTGTGGAGTTTCCATTGCACTGTTTCCAGTGGCTCCCGAGTTGTAGCGTAGCTGGAGATTAAGAGGCGTGACAGCCACATGGTGTCTCAGGGAGGAGACATGGCTCAGGATGGAGTTGTCAACAAAGCGTCAGCTGGGGCAGGAAGTCGTGCAGCTCACAGAGCTAGAGCAGGTAGAAATGTTTCGCTGCATCCAAGATGTCTGTTTTATGTCATTTGTCTTGCCTTTGACATTACTGCTGGTTTTTAGTTTCTTTTGTTAGAGATTATAAAATTAAAAAGACGTCACAGAGTTGGGGACAACTAAGAATTGTTTCAGTAAGATTTTGATTTGTTGCAGTGCCACTTTGCCACCTTGCAAATGAGCAGTCAGTCTACAAAATACGCAGAAATTATAGTGACATTATTAACAATAAATAATAAAGACAAATCGCTGGCTAATATACTAATGCATGCTAATAAACAGGTATGTTTAATGTTACTTTCTAAACCTGAAGTCAAAAGGCAGATTTGAGATTCCAGTTAACCAGGTTTCATTGTTTCATTGCTCCTTTCAGACTCATCCTGTCACTGACCTCTGACCTCCATTACGGTTCTGCCGTGCGAACAGAACATGTGACTCTATGAGCCGCAGCGCTAGGATCCTGCGGTCGTGTAACTGGCGTTCTGTGGGCCGGTCTCAGTCCACTTCCATAACGGGTCATGGAAATTCTGACGTCCGACGCCAGTGTTCCATATAAGCACCTGTCCGAACACGTCACGTCCAAGCTCCCAATATGAAACTCGTGTGATTGTTTTCCGAGTGAGAGTGCGTAGACGGTACAGCGGAACTATATATCCTCCATGGGAGTTCTGTTCTTCATTCAGCTGCAAAGCCGCACAGCAGCCTGTGGGTCGCAGGGGAGTTTGGACCCTCTCTCACTGTGACATGGAGGTAGGATTTCTGACCTATTTCTGCTCTAACAACCTGTAGCACTAAAATCCAGACAGCTCACTCCACCTTTGCAGTTAAAAGAACTCAAGAATCAAAGAATCAGAGTTTTGATTGATTGATTAACGCTTGTGAAATAACTGCAGTTACTGAATCAGCAGGAAGACTAAACTGGTGCGTACTGACCCGGGCTGAGTTTAAGGCAGCCAGAGCTTCTTAAGTTGGGTTTCTCACATCAGCTTCTGTACGATCATGTGTCCCGTGACTGACCGAGCTCTGTACTGCCCAGGGGGCACGATGTGTGCCAAAAGGGGGTGACCATGCTGGGTCGCTGCTGGCAAACCTCAACCTCCAGAGGAACCAAGCGCAGTTCTGTGACTGTGTGCTCAGACAGGGACAAACCTCAAATCTGCTCTACCCTGCCCACAGGTGAGCGACACTCTCAATATGTTTCTGATTAGAAGCCTTCACAACACACACAGACAATGTATCTTATACGTCATCAGATTTGTGTCTGTTATTTAGGTGTGTTCTGGCTGCCTCCAGTCCAGTGTTGGCATCCATCTTGTCCTCTGCTGGCGCTCTGGTGGAACTGCAGGCTCCGTGTCTGACCGACTCTGTCCTAGCACATGTGCTGGACTACATTTACACGGGGGCTTTACCGTGCACTCAGAGCCACCAACAGTATTCCAACTTATTCACTGCCGCCTGCTACCTGGAGATGGAGGAGCTGCAGAAGACTCTGGAGACTCAGGTCGACCATCTGCAGCTCTCAGGCTCATGCACTGGAGCTTCACCGGAGAGTGCGTGGGAAGATACACGCAGAAGACCTGCAACCACCAGCTGCAGCAAAGCTGAGAGAGCTTTGCAGGGCGGGAATACAGGCGGACAGATAAATATTTCATCAGCTAATAAGTTCCCCAATGTTGTTCCTGTCGCTACCGAAATGTGCGGTATGTTCAGGACGAGCACAGAGGTGCAACGCTATCAGTTTAGCTCAGCTGGTCCAGCAGACCCAGAGAGTTGGCTGCAGAGCACAGAGATGCAAACGGGAACGGCAGTTGAGAACAAGAGAAATTCAGCCAAGGAGGGGGAGAGCAGCATCGTGGAGGCGACTCAGCAGCTGTGTTTAACGGCCGCGCCAGGGCCAGAAGGGGCACGAGCTCACAGACAGGAAGAGCAGATCTGTTACACTCCATGCTGCGCGGACAGCGGTTCTCGCGTGACCTCCCCCTCTCCCTCATCGCCACATCCGTCTTGCGGGGCAGTGCCTGTGATCCGCCACAGCAGCGCGGCTACTGCAGCAGATGCGTGTACGGGGCCTCCGTATCACCTCGTGCCCAAGGTTTCAGGGAGCAGTGGTGGAATTTTTGCAGACATTTCTACTCAAGGTGGTGCACACAATGGAACACAAAGTTTTGATTACCGCAGGGGTTCAGGACGTGCCTCACCTCCCAAATCCAGCTCAGCAGAGGAGCAGACCCACTCGCAAGATCTGCAAACTGTACTTCCTCTTCCTTTACCAGGGCCAGAGGCTGGAAGCATCTCTCAGTGTGTGACTGATCCGGACAAACTGCCCAGCACGCCAAGTCTGAACGTAACAGAGAAGCACGCAGAAGCTCCTGCTTTTGTTCCGCATGAGCGCAACGACAGAGCAGAGGACAGCGAGGACGGAGACAAATCGCAGCCGCTTGCAACGTCTACCGTGCAGGTGGACATCACGTGCGACCCCGCCTACAGTGTAGTGGAGCAGTCGTACCACGCACACCTTCATTATCACTGTCTGCACCAGGAGGACAGAACATCGGATCAAAACCACTCCCACCCTGACCTGTCAGACCGGGCCAGCGACGAGGACGAGGGTGGTCCGTTTTCCAGGGCAGCTCAGCATTTTCCCCCTGCAGACCAGGTTCTGCTGCTGGACATCAGCACAAAACCCCCAGAGTTGCTGATATCCTACAGATACGACGAGCAAGGCGACTGGGCGCCGCTTGGTCAGCGCGCATCTGGGAAGCAAAGAGATGAAGGTGGGGCTGATGTAGAATCCACTGATATGACATCAGAAACAGCAGCAGATCAGGTCAAAGATCGAGACGATGGTGAGAACTATACCCCAAGGTGCGCGCCTTCTTGCGTGCCGGACCCTCTGCACGCCCCCACCTCACTGACCTCGTCTTTCTACACACCATCAGCCATTTCAGCCAACATGCCAACGATTGTATCACCTCAGCTGTCAAATCACCACCCCTTCCAGTGTTCTCTGTGCCGCCGCTCCTTCAGCCAGAGAGGCTCTCTGAATAGACACATGCGGAGCCACCTTGGCATACGTCCTTTCCCCTGCCCTCGGTGCCCTATGACCTTTTCACGCCAGTACCGCGTCTCAGAGCACATGCGCGTTCACCAGCGCTGCGTCCTCGGGAGTGACTTTCAGAAGCCGCCTGCCTCTTCAACATGAGTTTATGAGTCAAAAGTTGTGCCTGCTGTGCAAATAAGTGATTGCAAGTTACCTAAAAGTCGGCTTGCTGTACATACCGACCGCCATCAGCCGCAGCGGTCCCCATCAGCGTTTTCTGGGGATTTTTATTTAGCGCGTCCCTGAGCCAGTGTGGTCGTGGTCTCGAAGCTAAGCCTGACATTAGCAACCTGTTTACCTGTGGAATGCTCCTGAGTGAAAACGTTTCAGAAACCAGTTGTGATGAGATCAGATGATGCATTTATCAGAGAATAAGAGCGAATTATTGTCCCTGCTGAGTGTGTTCCTCTTGTGTTTTTCAACGTTGGGAGCCAGTTCTGGGTCATTCTGACTCCTCCATTCGAGACATTCCATGCAGTACGTGTTGTCAGCAGGTGCTACACTGTATTTCAGACATCATGTAACATTTTGGTATGGCAGTTATCCACCACGTCGTTAATATGACTGATTTTCCCTGTTTAGAACAGTCCCAGGCTGCAGACGCGGTTTGTAGCTTTTATAAACACGGTGTGTTTCATTATGGTGTCTAACGTGGTTATTGTTGCACGTCCAGTTTTTCCCTCCATTTCTGTAAAAGAAGACACAATCTGTAGACCGTGTTAATGGTGGAATTTAATTACAGCACATCCCCCGTTCAATACACAAATACTGATTCTCATCTTTAGACGCAAGTGTTCAAAAAATAAAGGGTTCTTATGTCTGCAGTAATATGCATATGTGCATAATAGAGAATGTATATTTGGGGAAATGGTACAGTGTGCTCCATCATGCAACACTTTCATGTTTAATATCCATTATACTGGTTTTCTATGCTGAAATATTCTGACAGGGAAACTCTTCATCGCCTCTTTCTTATCACGCCCCGCGCTGGATTCGTTCCCCCATGTTCACCTTACTCCACTGGCATTTCAATTGGCGTTGTTGTCATGACAACAACGGCCTGTTGAGAAGAAAAAAACCAAGTCATTCTGGCGTTCGACATGCAGACACACTTCGGCTGTGTGTGTGTGTGTGTGTGTGTGTGTGTGTGTGTGTGCTCACCTGGGTTTTTGTGGAGCGCAGAGCGGTGCCGGCGAGAGCCGACATCACGATGAAAATAATCGCACTCACAAGGCAGTAGAACAGGTAGAGAACTTGCATAGCAACGGCCATGGCCTGCTCCGAGAAAAGGTCCCACCCACCAAGAGCATGAAGATATGAAGATAAGAAAAGGAAAAAAAAAATCCAGTGTTCAAGCCAAAATATCAAGCCGTTTTAGCACATTTGATTACATTATATAAAACATGAATATAGCGTAGCAGCACCAATCACCTGATGATATGTTGACCAGGACACAGCAGTCTCTGTGGCATTGTCTTCATAGTCATGGAAGTGGTAATAATAATGATGGTTGTAGTGTATGCTGGGTATGATTTGCAGAATGGCCCAAAGGGTGCCCAGAAGGGTCATGATGGTAAGGGCCAACGATATGGTCACCTGTGTGTGACAGCAAAGCAGAAAAACCCACAGAGGGCAGTCTGGAGATGTTTTCGCGTCACACTTCATTTGCACGGTGTGAGTTGTGTTGCGAGAACACAACCAATCTTACCATTTTCTTGGTGGTGTTGTGCTCTGTCGCAATGTACAGGGTCCCACAGATAATGAACTAGGAGGAGATGGGAAAGATGGGTAAAAACAATAGTTTAACTGATGAATAAGACAGAAGATTTGACTGCTGTTGGTAACATACTGTAGGAACCAAACAGATGATTCACATTTTTACGGTGTAAATCTTTTTCAGTAATAAAAAACAACAACAAATCTCTGACCGTGTAAAGGGTTATGGAAAAACAACCAACCAGTATTCCCAGTATGACACCATGTGTGAAAACTGCCCACATGCTGGTTCCGCTGTCTTTCACAGCCATCACAGATACGATGAAAAAAGAGGAGCCCAAAACCAGCACAGCACTCTGAGGGCAGAAGCAAACACCCGACTTGGGCTTTAGAACAGAAGTACAAAGCGTCAGCAAAAGCACATGTGTCTTACTCCGATGGTCTTGGGGTGTCCCTTCATGAAGTAGTGCAAGGGTTTGCTGCCCCCCACATTGATGCTCTGAATCGTAGCGTCGGGATGGAGTTCAGCAGACATCTGACAGGAGGAACACAACCAGGAAACAAACCTTCATCAGCCTGAAAATTCATCTGAAGCAGGGAACCAATGAGGGGAGAGTTTGCACGCCAAAAGTGTGCAAGGTCAACACTGTAAGGATGGACAGAGGTGGGCAAACGGAGGAGGACATGAAGGTGAACATGGAGAGAGACCAGCGACACCTGTCATGTAAATGTTTGCAGAAATTGTTCACTCTCAGGATTCACCGAACAGACCTAAACATTCACCAAACTACACTTTTTGTTTCAGTCATGCGAAACAGACGTGTGCTCATCATCATTTACTTTCTGCTCAAAAACGACAACATATCCAAACAGATTTAGCTTCTTTTTTTTTTTTTTTTTAACATTTTTGTCAACATGAAACATGTTTGTCCCCGTTCCCCCCCTCTGTTCTACTCTGAATGCTGTGAAACAAAGCAGGTTAGATGCATGATAGAAATTAAACAGATGTGAAGGAATAAGGAATAAATATCAGCGAATAGGGACAGAAAAACAGACACAGACCTTCTTCTCTTGGCGGTGGAGGGATTTTGCAACTTTCACATCTGGAACTGCAGGATGGGTGATGAAAGGACGAGCAGCTTGTTTTGAACCGGCACAGAAGATCTGAGGTCTGCACAGTTATCCACTCATGTGACATCAGATCAGCATTTAAATATATCTTATAAGTGTGTCTGATAAAATCTGCCTGTTCAAAATTTCAGAGTTCTAAAAGATTGTGTAGAAAAGAAGGTTTCAGACAATTAATTAGTCCCAGTTAATGCTCTGCAGACAAAAATGGTGGACTCCTAGAAAAGGCTCCAACAACCCTTCACCCTAACTAGAAATGCACAGGGTGTGTGTGTGTGTGTGTGTGTGTGTGTGTGTGTGTGTGTGTGTGTGTGTGTGTGTGTGTGTGTGTGTGTGTGTGTGTGTGTTGTTGGGGTGGGGGTGCAGTGAAAAGAAAAAGCAAGAATGTGTTTGAATGACTGTTGTGACTGAGGCAAGAAAGAAAGAAGGACCTCCCAAGTTTCTCACCTTTCCCTGCAAACCGTGCACAGATATAATTTATGCAGGGAAGAAAAGCAAAGTAAAAGAAAAGGATTGTAGAAAGAAAGTTGACAAGACAGAGGGAATGGGTGTTTGGAGTTTCATATAGGCAAATCCATACCAGCTGTCAACTTTTACACAACATCTAAAGTAGCATCTAAGCAAAATGTAAAGGAGCAGCCAGACACAAGAATGTAATACAAAGTTGCGACATTTTATTGAGAAATCTCAATCCATAATACAGGTTAAAAAATGTTTATGAAGCACATTTTCAGCACCGTGATTCACAAAGGACAATGTAATTGACCCTGACTATGGCTTAACTGGGAGGGGGGTCTTTCACAGAAAGAATTAGGTGATAGTCATCAAACTGATGAGTTACCCTGATCTGATCTGGGTGTTCACAAAAAAAAAACAGCTTTTTAGGGTTAAAACAAAGACAACAACCATTTTCTAATGACAAATATAAATAAATAAACACTCTGTGGTTGGATACTGATTAAATTTCATTCCACCACTTTTTAACTTAAAATTGTGGACAACAAACTTTGTCAATTTTGTAAAATAAAATCGCACAATTGCAAAATATTAAAGGGACATCAGAAACACTTCTAATAAGGTCATCAAGACCTTCACATCCATGTAGGTCACAATGCAACTTTACACTAGCATGCATGCTCGTGTCGTTCCTCTTAATAACACTGACCTCCCGAAAAGGCAGGGGAAAATATCGACACACTAATCAGAATCTTTTTCATCGGGCAGACAAATTTTTACCAACAAAGACAAACATTACAAACACATGTCGAGTCACGGAGGGCAGCTTCACAGTTTTCTGACAAATTTCTTTTCATCAAATCATTAATGTATAAGTTACTTATGAGAAACAAATAAAGGACTATCATCAATTTTTTTAAATTCAACAACGTTGCACGGTCAAAAATCCATTTTCATGAAGTCAGGGGTTTTGAGACTGTTTTTCTCCTGATGTTTGAGGAAGTAAATGCACAGAACTGTCATTTTCCGTTTGCTTCTCCGTAAAGGAGAAGTTCCAAAGGTGAAACTGTCTCTAAACAGACATATAGCATGAAAATGGTTACAAGTGCTTTTTGAGGATCATCACAACATTCTCTGAATATCTACCTGCATGACCTTCATAAGGTCACAAAAACAAAGGTCAACTTCAGCAGCTTTCCTGTTCCATACAGTACAGTATATGCGACATGGTCATTTTCATTTAGATGCAATACAACTGATTTTGATTAGTGGATGGAAGCGTTAACATTTAATGTAAGGTAAAACAACATTAATCAAATGAAGATACACATATACGAACTTTTAAAACTTTTGCATTGATGAGCATTATTATTTTGAGTAGCACAAACTAAGTGGTATTTGTCTGCATGCTAGCGCATCACTAATTTATTTAAACTTATTAAAACCACATTCAGACAGAGTTGGTTTTTGCATTGTCTTTTCGTGAGTGTTTGAAGTCAACACTGGTTGTTCTAAGCCACCTGTTTCACAGTAGCATGGTCAAAAAACACACCCTTCAGTGAGGTTTCACACAGAAGATGACTTCTTCCTTTTTTTTTTTTTTTTTTTTTTTTATTTTCCGGTCATGTGATGCTGTTTAGTGTCCAGTGCACTTGAGGTTTAAAAAAAAAATAAAAATAAAAAAAATCTCGAGCTGGTTCTAGAGCTGACTGAGCTACACATGATCTGTTACACACCTGATTGGCTGGCTGAACTCTGCCCTGTAGGGTTTCAGCTGTATTATTGTTGAACACTTGCATAGAAGCTCAAGATTTTGTTAAACGTTCACAAGTACCCATGTTGTAGTGGTTCCTTTAATATTTATGGCAGGTTTCTTACGCTGTCAGTTGATATGAATGCTTTGTCTATGGAATGTCTTATAGCTGCTTGTGTGGACGTTGTGTCAGCTTAACATGAGGGGTTCTCCCTGTTTGAGTCTCCTCTGAGTATTCAGGTTTCTCCCATCGACCCAAACACATGAACAACAGGTCGAGGTATGAGTGTGTGAGTGAAGTGTGTGTGTGTGTGTGTGTATATGTCCTGTGATGAGGACACATCCAGGCTGTTTTTCTGCCCAGACAGACAGATGGGGATGTGGACGTGGGTGTCTTGGCTTGAAGTTGCTGATCACTGTAGCAGCTCACCACTAGAGGGTGATTAAATCCTTGGGCTTCAGTTTAGTGGAGGCTTTCTTAATAAACAGTCAGTGCACTTGTGAAGATGCATGGGTGCAATTAGTCTTCTAATGGGGTTTGATATCTCCCTAAATTTTCATCCTCCATCTTCTTGTTCTCCTTTGCTGATTTGTTCATGTGGGATATCATCAACACTAAATCATTAGTCAGGTGCAGTTTTAGAACTTGCTGTGTCGATGGGGAGAAAAGCTACATCCTCAGCTGCATCTTGGGTTTGTTTCAGCTCGTCTCAGCTGGCTGTGGATCTGTTTCCACAGTTGCAGCATCGGGAAGTCCCCGGTTCCAGAACTCGCAGTGTTCTAAGGTGTCAGACCCGGGAAACTCTTCCCCCTCTTCTTGAGCCAGCAATGGGAAAATGTGGTCGACCACCTCGCACAGAAGCCCGAAGCTGAGAGGGAGATAAAGAATTCAGAGAGTCAAACACCTTCATTTACAGGATTTGATTAAAAGATAAGCATGTAAAAAACAAAACAAAACAGCGCCTACGAGGAAATGTTGGTTTTGGCGTGTTCCTGTATCAGCTCGCCCTTTGGGTTGACCGTGAATATTCTGTTGAGGGGAACGCCCACCTCTTTATAGGAGTACACATCCTGAAACCACACAAACACCCTCAGCATCACCTTCCAAAGCAGAGGTGCAGGCTTCCATTTGGCCTCTACACAGAAGACTCACTGTGGCTCTGTTGCCAAAGGCGGCGTAAAAGGGTTCCGTGTTTGGATGGAAAAGCTGCTTTACGTCCGTCAGACACTCGATCTTGAACTTCTCTGGTTTTTTCTCAATCACCTCCCTACACACGCAAGTGAAACGGGAAGTTTGACCTTTTCATTCAAGACTGTCTCGTGGTGACTTTGTGTCACTGGCGTCTGACCTGTGGAAGGCAGAGAACAGGCTGCTGGGGCTGAGCAGCACCGGGCCCATCGGCAGCATGGTTCCCCGCTCGTTGACCCAGTGCAGGTAGCCTCTGGTCATGTCCGCCATGCCGATAGCCCTGGCGGAGCAGTACATGAACTTGTATCCATTCCTGTTGGAGGAAAGCAGAGTGCTGTACGACTGTTCCCTACAGCATAAACCTTTTGTACAGATTTCCTTTCTGCACTTCACACTCACAGGCTGACTTTGTGGTAAAGGCTTGCGATACCCTGGTGGGTCCAATCTTTACCCAGCGTGGGGAGGATGTGACCCAGGGTGTCTGACCTACAGCAGGACACAAGATCAATAGCTTGAGGTTGTTAACAATGGGAGGCCATGAGGAGCTGGTCTGTGAGCGCCATCTACTGGTGAAACGTTGCAACTACATAGCTGTTGAGCCAAATTGGCTTTCTGGCATTGAGAGCCATGCTATGTTGTTTTAAGCACCTGGTGATGGTTCCATCTATGTCAGAGATGATTATCTTGTCATCCCAGCTCCAAAGGTAGATTGTGCCATGGCAGCGACAGGTGCCCTGATACTGAGTGGTCACACTGAAGACCACCTCATTAGGACCCTCCTTCAGCTGCAGATTTTCCTGAAAACACACACATAAATTAGATTTTACTCTGCGATCCCTCAGAAATGCACAGATTTTCGTAAAGTTATAAATTTGTTATCCTGGAGAAAATCCAACCCACGTATACACACCAGTTGCTCTGAGGTGAGCCGAAGAGTCTTCTTATAGCAAACGCTGCCAGAAGTCACATCTGACTGGCAGAATCCAGACGTCGGACCGGACAACCTGTGATCTTCGTCACTGGAAGAGGACTCTTCTTTCATCCTGGTAGACAGATGAGACACAAGTTAAAAGGCCATAAACTCTTTTGGAGACAAACCGGTTGATTTCTGTCACCTGTTAACAGAGTGCAGAGAGTGAGCGCTCTCCTCCGGAGCTCCCCCGACCTCTGACTCCTGAAAGACAACAAAGGTCTTTGATTTTTAAAGAATTCCAGCATTTGGCAGGTGGTGCACTGTCTTTAAATCAATGTATAAATGAAAATTGTTGACTACAATTATGAGAGCAGTGAACGTACTGATTTGATGTCACTGTTCCTGCTTCTCCATGAAAACCACCATCGTCCTCCTTTCTTTGGCATCTTCTCTTTCATTATGTTCTCCACTGAGGCCTGGAGACAACCATGCCTTAACTCAACTCAAAACCCACTTACAATGTAACAGAAACGGGGATAAAATAACTCAGAACCACAGTGACGCAGGGAGCGCACAGAAAACCATGGAAAGGTGAACACAATTTGCATATAATAAATTAAGAAAAACTCAAACAGCACATGTCACATAAAAAAAAAGTTACTGGTGCATGCCAAACACACATCTCTCTGTTGGTACGATGATGTAACAGAGACACACAAATATAAACTCTTAGCAAGCTGAGGAAGTAGCATACGGGTTGGGAGGAACCGGAGCCAAACAGAGCAGGGAGACAGTACGAGAAGAAGCCCAAAGCAGAAAACACATAACTCCAACACCAACACTTGGTGCACACAGACATCACACAGATGGGTGGAAAAAGAAAAGGTGCAAATAAAATGGAACAAAATAAGAAGGAGATAAAAAAATAAAAACCATTATTAAAGTGTTAGAAAACAGTTGTGAGCCATATTTCACTCTGGTAAAACTGGTAACTCGTGTAATCCATTTTCATATAATAATATAAGCCAAGGTGAACCAAAGTGAAACATCAGATTAAGGAAAAGCAGTTGTAAACTGCTTGCAGCACACAGGTAAATGTGCAGGGGGGTGGGTGGGGTGCAGAACACTCAAACAACACACTGACAAATATAACGATGACAGGATCAAACCAAAGTAATTGTAAAAAGTAGCACAGTTCAAAGAAAATATCTGAAAGAGAGTGTAGCCATTTAAAATTTTCAAAACTATACACATATAGAGAACTACAATAAAGTATGCAGAAATTATTTTATGGAATAGCTTAAACAGAATATAGATGCAATAGATAATCAAACTATGTAATAATACAACATATGAAGTGAGGTAGTTAAGGGTATAGAAAAGCCACTGAAATGTTAATAACATAAACCAATCAGTACCTGTGGTAATGGTTTTTGATAGACCTGCATGGCCAACATGACAGGAGCGGCGGTGCTCCAATTGTAGTACCTGTAATCGACGACAGGGTGCACTATAAGCACATAATATACGTCCTACCTATTGCCTTAAAGGGCCATAGTTGTAATCAATTATTATTGCAATCTGGTATTTTGTGTTCTAACCCTTTGTTATTGATTATTTGGTAATCTAGTAATACGTACTTGTTGCCAATCTTGACCACTAGATTGGGGTCATCAATAACGGAAGGGTTTTCAGAGAACTGCTGATAAGAGATGACCTTCTCCTGGAACTGCTCTGTAGCATGAAACACACACAAAGGTAATGCAGGTGCTTTGCAACTATTCTAATATGACAGCATTGATCTCCGCTGCCTACCTCTGGTGATCTCCCTGTTGTCAGCAAGTCCTCCACACAGAGAGATGGCAACATGAGGCAGGTCTCCCAATTGTTCGGGCCAACTGTCAACACCGCTGTCCATCCCGCTGCTGGCTACTGACTGTGGAGACTGATTAGCACTACGTACCCCCATCATCATCATCATCTCTGAGTCCCCCTTCATGGAGCTACTGCTTCCATCACTGAGAAGAGGCATCAACACAGAGTGTCAAATTATAAGCTCGGCTCTTGTAAGGAGCCATGTGGAAACAAACAGATGGACCTTTTAGGGAAGTACAGAGCAGCCACTTCAGGTTCCAGCTCTGTGATGTCATCCAGGTATACTCCATCAGCGCCCAGGTGCTGGCTCCTCTTCTCTAATGACAGACATAGATAACGTATCTTTATAAGCTTTGATGCTCACATCCTTTCAAATGCTGTGCAGCGACATGGAGCTGTGGTGATACCCTTCTTCTTTGATGGTGAGTCAGTCCTTCTGATAGGACTTCCGCGATTTACATCAACAGAGAGGGTGCCGGGAGAGGCAGAGTAGGCAGATACACCTTCCATCTCCACACAGGATGCGCCCAAGATCTCCACATCTACCGGAAAGAATTCTTCTGAATTCAGTATCTTTCAGGAAAACTGCAGTGTGTGTTGGATGCACGTCCTCACTGTGAGCGGGGGTCTCCCCTGGCTGGTGAATACAGACGGTGGGGGAAGAGGGTCCCGCATCACCGATGGCTCGGAAGTGTGTGCTGGCAGACACGGGAATAGCAACCGCTGAGGCAGGGCCCTGCTTCTGGTGAGCGGCGAGGAAGGGAAGCTGTGAGGAGAGACACAAAGAAAGTTATTGGGTCTTGTGTGTGTGTGTGTGTGTGTGTGTTCATGTGTGTGCGTGTGTGTGTGTGTGTACCTGGGCAGCTTGTGGCAGCTCCCCCCAGGTCCAGAGCATCTCAGGATTATCTTTGCTTTGACTGTTTATCTCTGAGTCGCTCTTTGGCGTCGAAGACCGAGAATCATCCAGATGGCTGAGAAAAAGCCAGATCATCATCTTAAAGCAGCTTCTACTCCAAATTTATTACATAAATATTCCTTAACTGGCCAAATAGTCTTGATTTTATTTTCATAATTCATTTGATTTGAAGCTGTTAGAGAGGACAATAGTTGTGATACCTAACAGGATGAGAGAAGTGTGAGGTCTGTTCAGGACAGGAGATGGACAGACCACAGGGTGGAGGAATGGACAGAGTCCCTTTAATGACATCACTGATGGAGAGAGAAAAGGTATCGACAAAGGAGAAGGAAAAATAAAGAAGAAGAGAAGAGACATGAGTTGTGATTATCAGTTAAATTTATCAATAGATCATGGTGAGAGTGGGTTGAAGAGATTATGAAACAGCTCATCTGGTGAGAGAACACGTTTAATCATTACCTGTGTGAGTGGCTCCAGTCAGAGGTGGGGCGTGTGTGGGGGGCACAGCCCTGACCAAACGCTGGCCTGAATGCAAACACATATTTTACAGAGATGTTCAAAATACTCATCTTTTCATTCTACCTGTGCTCTCACGGCAATTTACCATCTCTGAAAGACCAATTTAGTGAAAGAAGAGATGAGACTTGTTTTTACCAGAAAAAAAGCTGCACATATTTTAGGTCTACGTGAAAGAAGCCGAACTGCTGCATGAAGCAATATGAAGTGAGGGAGGTGCACATTATCTCATGGCTCTAAATGTTCCAGGAATTTCTCCCAGCCAAGCATGTGGTGAACTTACTAAGAAAAGCTTGGACCGCTGCAGGATGAACATAATGGTGGGCCGAGCTAACGCTGTGGGAACAGGACAGATTCCTGGCGCGTGTCCAACAAACATATCTGCTTTTCAGCCAGCGAAGCACAATGTTTTTCTGCTGTTGGCTAAATTAGATTTGAACAAACCACCAATTTCTGACTGGCTGCTGTCCTCAGTCAAAAAACGAACCTCCCTGATCCCTGCAAGACCAGTTCATCATAACCAATCACTTTTTCTGTAAAACCTGTTGTGCTTGCGCAAGCATTTACGTGCACGTACCTGCTGCCGTCATTCTCTCCCTCCTCATCCGAGCTCATGTCGATCATAAACATGTCCTCGTCCTCAGAGAACTCTTCTCCGCTCTCCTCTCTCCTCCCTCCTCCTCCTATGTCTGGAAGGACTTTCCTCCTTCTTTTTCTCCTCTTTTTGCTCATCCCACCATCACCTTGCTGCAGCCCGACGCTCTGGACAGGAAGTGAGCTGCAGGGAATGGGCTCTGCGTGTATGTTGGTGAAGAAATGACATCAGATGGTTGGTGTTAAAAAAAAAGAAAGGTAAGACCGTGTTTTTTAACCGGGCCTACCATGGTGACGAGACGTGTTTCTGCCGAGCTGGGTTTGCATCAGCTCTTCCCCTGTTGACATGATGGGGGAGGTTGCTAAGTAGGATGGAACTATTTCCTGTCAACAAAAGAAACACGACATTCTCAAATACAACACAACCAACCAACCAACATATCTCCACTTCACAAAAATGCAGCATGTACAAACACACCTGAGTTTTATGTAAAACTATACAATAAATTCTTCTTTGGATATATCGCCTTTTGGCAGGCCGACCACAGATAACACAGTCCCAGCATTACGGTATTAATACTGCTGTATCTGATCTACATAATCCGCTGTATTCTGCTTGGATTTGAGCTCAGATTTGCAAAGATTTGTTGATCCTAGTCAGGCCACAGTGACCTTTTGTGACGTAGAAGTGCACATACCACATTAGTGTACATTAGCTTATATTAGCAGACATTGGCTTCCTGGCCATCTTCCCACAGCTGTAACCTTTTTAATGAAGAGATACTTAATTCCTAATAACCTCTCCTAAAAAATAAAAAATCATTCCCAAGAGAAGATTCTGCACGTGCAAAAATATTTTTCTGTAACCAAGAATGCATGTATGCAATTATGACTTCTGTTTTCTCTGAATTATTCTTACATTACATACTGTACTTTAACACAAGACTGAACAGACTGTAAATAAATGCACAGACAAAGTCAATATTTACTTTTTACTCCTTTATTTTGGTGTGTACAGATGCATGAATTCTGGGTACTGTAAGAAGGTTTCTATATGAATACTTGGCTAATCTTTCATTCATCTGTTTACCAAGAGACAAGCTTCGACAAATTCTCGAAGAAAAAAAAAATGAAATGCTTCAGAGAGTTACGTTGGGGTTGGAGGAGCAGCACAGAAGTCTGAGAAGCAGACTCAAACGGCTGCTTGGAAATCAGGAATTTGTATTCTGATCTGAATTCTAGGGAAAACCTTCAGACGGCCTATTTGTCCTGCCGCGCTATCTGTCTGTCCGTCTCCATCAGTTTGGACCTGACACAGATCAGTGACTCTGTGCTGTCTGTGTGCAGCCAAGTGCACGTGATGGTGAATTGGCAGAGTGAGAAACAGGTCTCTGATGGTTCTATACTGTGCAACTGAGAGGAGTGCTGAGTAAAAGTGTGACCTTCACTGAAACCATCTAAATAGTTAGAGCCAATCCATAAGACAGCACAGTCTGGAGGATCAGCTGAGATAAGAGTTGGGCAAGTCCTCATACTGCATACGCAGATAGCTGTTGACCTTCATGTCTGTAGGTTCTGTTCTGTTCTATATTTGTGTGCTTATTTGAGTAATGACTCTGTCAATCATTACTCACCAGCCTGTTCTCCGTTTCCTTCACAAAGAAGGCCTCTCCATTCTCTCCCAGCTTCATTTGCAGACTCACCGGCTCCCCGTTGATCTCTATGTCCACCTGCATGAGAGAACACCTCAGCTCACATGAGGCTTCACAGCAACTTTGCACTTTCCGGTTGATTTGCTGTATTCAGTAATGGGATACAGTGGAATATAAATTCATAAAACGGTCAATCGTACCACTTTCTCACGTGACCGAAGCACACCCATCTTGCCGAAGCGGACGTGGAAGGGGGAGCACTGAAGGGAGCCATCGGGCTGCTGCACCACAATGACGTCTATGCACCCAGACAGGGTCGCAGGGTTAAGGCCCCTGTACAGCTCCTTGACCTGCACAAACACCTGACCTGCCAACTGACCCACATAGTTCATGGTCTGTAACTGGAGAGACACAGTAAAGGATAATGTCAGCCTCACCAATGTCATGCAGCAAAGGGTTTAAACCTCTCTGTACGCAAAAATACATTGTATTTAAATTTAGGGCTTTAACGTGGCCCAGATAGCTCAGATATTTGCTGTATTTCTATTGCTGTGACCACCCTGATTATATTGTCTGGTTAAAATAATTACAATCCTGTATTAGTTAAAAACTAAAAAGCTTTGCCTGCATTGCTTTCTGTTGCTCTGTAGCCATCTAGAAAAACTCTTAGGAATAAGTCGCAACATGTACGTAACTCTTTTTACAATTTGACAGGTTGCTATGGCTTTTACGGCGGTTTTCAGACATATTTCAATATTTTAATGGCAAGTCATCACACAGATGAATCACATTAGTGCTTATTTCTCATGATTAAAGATGCAACATATTATTCAGTACAGGATAGATTTGTCTTTGTGTGTGAGAGCACATTATTTCACACATTTGAATAGGTCTGTTTATCCCTTTATTTTGTTTATCACACAGACATACGCACATGCGTTGACTCATGATTATGCCACAGAACTGATCTCACTGTGTATAGGGACCGCGCGCAAGCGCGCACACACACAGAGACAGACACACACTGCCAAAGCCTGCTTTTTTCAAAACGTGGCTCTGACGACCAATGAGTGTTTCCCTGTTGCGTAATACCAATCACGGGACACCTCCGGGGGTCGGTCACTGCCACTGTTATGCTGGTGAGGACACACACACACACACACACACACACACACACACACACACACACACACAAAGAACTACGAGCCTGCTCAAAATACTTTACTGACATGACATCCAAAGCCAAGACAGTGACATTCACAGGTGAAGGACAAGAAGGGGAAAATGATGAAGAATTATTGTAATAAAAAAAAGTCTACTCTCCCTAACAGACAACCAAGCAGACGCACATTTTAGCCTGCAGTTAGTTATTATATATCATAGGTGGTCGCCTATGATATATAATAACAACATAGGCATACACTAAGAATGCATTTCTTTACAATAATCCTAATTGGTCTCTTACAAATAAAGATCCTTTTGCTTTGATGCACCATGCAGAAAAGACTGAATACATGATGAAGCTGATGAAGATCTGGTCGTGTGTAGTCATGTGACCTCTGTGAGGTGACATGTAAACATCGGGGGTGAGGCGCTGCAGCCTGCGCCGCAGTTGTGCTTTCACTCATCCCCTCGTTACATTGCAGCCTATATCTGAAGCTCGACCCGACGAAATAGTAAATATTATATATTATAGGCTGTCCTGTTATTAGATAAACAAGCCATCATGATGGATTGCAGAAATCCCACTTACGTTATTAATGGATAATCGCTGGTCGTTGGTGGATTTTTCCGCATTCCAAATATTCCTACAAACGTCCTCCTGTGCTCTGATCCTCACATTTTCGTCCTGAAATCAAACCTGATTTTTTTTTGCTTTCTCTTCTGTGTTTGCAGCTTGAAGCTGTTTCGATATTTAAACCCCAGTTAAAAATATTCCTCCACCTCCACGAGCCCGCAGCTTCAACAGCCAGCCCATTGGCTGAGCCGCGGATGACGTCACCGCTGACAGACCTCCCCTCTAAAAATCAGTTGAGTACATATTTATACATACATACATACCTACATACTGTACATATATACGTACATACATACATACATACAAATAAACATACATACATATTTAACATATTTTTTTGGTTTACGTAATTTAACGGTTGCAAACAATGAGGTAAGGTGAGGTAAGGTGTTTTGACCCATTTTATTTTTAGAATTTTAAAATGATTTTATTTGCCATTTGGAGAAGAGCCGAATGGAATCTGGACAAAACCAATTTATTATTAATTTCCATACATTTACAACTGACTGCAGAACATTTTATAAGGGTTCCTAATGGTGGCTGCTAATAAAGCTGTTGGTTCAACTGTGTAAACCCTCTGATGCTGCACGTTAAAATGTTACATGCGACACAGAGCAGGTGTTTTTATTGAGATGCTGTAAACTATCTCTTCTTTTAAAAAAAAAACACCTATGTGTCCAGTAACAGATGATACAAACTCTGATGCAAACAGCCTGCATCTGAATTACAGCGTGTCAGAGCAGAATATAAATAACTATCTGTACACGTGTATTAAACATAAACGGACAGATCAGACGGACCAGAATAGAGCCCCATGAAGCAGATGACTCAAAGAGAATCTGGAATTGAGCAATGTAGCACAAGGTCTGTGTCTCAGCTTTCAACGTGGACCCAGTGCCACTTTGAGGTGGGACAGGACCTTTAACTATTTTTATCCTGCACAGTTTACAGTACTGAGTTGTAAACATCTGCCCTCATTTCATTTCAATTTCAGGTTTCTTTCCCTTTCGTGGCTAACATTAATAACGCAGATGATGACCGAAGGTAGTTTATTATACAGACATAAGAATTTTAATTTCTGTCTTTTGGAAAAGTATTTTAGATGAACGGCTTATGTTTCATTTACATGCAATATTATCGAGTGGATGGAACGTTAATGTGTACATAACTTAAGGTCATAAGTAAGGTCATAAGGACAGAACTGTTCTTTTCTGTTACACCAGAGCGAAGTTTTGTCTCTTGACTTCCTGTTTTATTTTGAAATGTAACTCTCCTCTCATTGTAGGTTGCCCTCATGTGTCACCTGTTTAATTGTCTTCCCTAAATCCTGATTGTTTGCACCTGTTCCTCATTTCCCTCAGATGTGTGTGAAGTCTGACTCTTCGCAGCTCCTGTGGTGGAGCATTTGGTCCTGTTGTGCACGCCATGTTCCAGTCATGCTGCAGTTCTATTGTTAGATTTGTTTTGTCTCTCCAAGAGTCAGTTTTTATTTGTATGTCTTCTGATGTAGTTTTAAGGCAATCTTAATTTTCACAGCGTGTTGTTTGCCTCTGTTGAGAGGGATTATTACTTGGAGACAGATTTCCAGAGCGGTTTGTAGAGATTCTGTTCTGTTCAATAAAGGTCCTGCCCTGCGTACTGCCCTGGCACTTTGAAAGGAAAATACACATTCACACTGTTCTGCAAACACTGACTGAAGTTTGCATGAACACGTGCAAACAACCCAGTGAAATTTAATTTTAAAAAAAGATATTTATGTAAAATGTGTTTGTCTGCATGCATCCTGATGACTGAGTGGAAGGTGAACAGTGCAGGCCTTTCTCTCTGTTATTCTGACTTCTATAATGTGAACAAAGGTTACATAATGTGCTCGTGAGCAACGTCCCATAGTTGGACAACAGTTGTTTTTTTTTTGTTGTCTCCCAGTGATAAGACAAATCCTGTTTTGTTTTTTTTTAGCTTCTGCACATTTCTCTGTATCATTAAGAGTGAGAAAGTCTAACATAAACACACAGTCTCACACACTCTGTGTGTGTGTGTGTGTGTGTGTGTGTGTGTGTGTGTGTGTGTGTGTGTGTGTGTGTGTGTGTGTGTGTGTGTGTGTGTGTGTGTCTGCCCATCAAACTCCCATAACAGCACACTACAGGATATGAGGTTAATCCATATGTGTAGACTTCAGCTGATCATGGGATTCTTCATTTCATACACACACCCACACAACACACACGGTGATAGTGTTGTGCAACAATTTCACTATATGCGTTATGTGGGTGTGTGTATGATGTAAAGAATCCCACAGAACACACATGGTGATGGTGTTGTGCAACAGCGGGCCAGACTGGGGACAAGGAAACACGTGTATGGTGTTCTGAGAAGTAAGTCATTCTTCCTAAATCTGAGGAAGAGGGAGGGGAGAGAGAGAGAGAGGGAGAGAGAGAGAGAGAGAGAGAGAGAGAGAGAGAGAGAGAGAGAGAGAGAGAGAGAGAGAGAGAGAGAGAGAGAGAGAGAGTGTAGGCCGGAAAGGGAATTTACGGAACATTGGATTTGTGTGACAGTGACTTCTCTGTGCAGGGTAACCCTGGGACACATGGGTGGTTTTATAGGAAAAGTAACCATTGCCTGATTTCACAGCCTCTGAAATATTGAGCTGGCATCAATAAATTACAACATTACACTTATTTAAAATTTTGGTCCTGATTCAGCATTTTTACTCAATCAAATGTTTTTAGAGACCAAAAGGAATACAAATGATCTCAGAACATAGAATTGTTGAGTTTATGGGGACATTGGTAGCTCGTCAAAAACCTGAGTGAACAGATTTGAAGGTGAAAACATTGACATCCATCTGACCTTTTCATGGACTTTGAGAAAAACTCATTTCTCTACTGCATTTGAAGCCATGTGCTCTATTTGTTTATGTGGGTGAGCTCATATTTATCTTCTGCTTCTGTG
>BJFM01000035.1:241536-253836 GCA_016586285.1 Arothron firmamentum
ATGAAAAAAATGAGTATTTCATCCAAGATATTCAAATGCTGTAAGATAACGTGCTGGTAAGTACTTGCGTGCATCCAAGTCCACCACATTCCACATAATACAGGAGTCGTCAGCCAGAATGATGAAGGGCCACACGTCACCTGCTGGGCCCCCTCCTTCCAGGCGCCGACTCCGCTCCAGCTCCAGGTTGTGAAAGGAAAGCTCTTTAATCAGGAAGTGAGCAGCACCTGCAAAAACCATAATGTATAATAAGAAGGCAGATTAATCACTTAGTTATTATTTTCTATATTATCGCCTATATGTTACCAAATCTCAGTAACTTTGACAAACCTATTCCAGCTCCATTGAAGATAGTAGGCAGGACCAGCATGATGTGGTTTGGCCAGTATTTTTTATAGACAGCCATTTCATACTCTTTGACCACCAGGATGTGTAAATGTGAGGCTCCGTCCATAGCATGGTAAAGGTTAAACAGACCGTGCTCGTGACGGCCTGTGGTCGGGGTGAAGATTGGACTCTTGATGCAGTCTGGACTCTAGGTATGCAGAACAAAAGCCTTTACAACAATCAACACATCTGCAAACACAAACGTCACCTGATCTGCAAATGCAGAACTGTAATACATCTTTTAGTTTTTACAGTCAATTTGCTTGGCCTACACTTCCACCTAGTGGAGCAAGGTGGTAATTTAATATTGACAACACCGTCATGCAGTATTTTGTATAACATAAAACGATGATTAAAATTCATTGTTTAAAGAGAGAAAGAAAAAATCAATGGCGTTATGCTATATTTGAGATGTGTTTGTTCTCTAAAGAAAAACGTACCCGGTCCGAGCTAAGAGGAAGGCGCATGCCCTCCAGCTGGCCTCCTGATTGGCTGAAGCTAAAGTGATGTTCTTTAGACTTTGGAATGATAAAGTATAGCTGGATCTCTTCTCCGAGCAGTAAATGTGTCAGTGTGAAGGTGTGCAGCGTCGACTCACACATCTGTAATTAAGATCACAGAAGAAACTGAACTTCACCTGTTTAACATTCAAAAGCAGAGCGGTGACCTTTTTGACCTTTTGGCTCACCTGGTACCTGGGGTTGAAGCCCAAGTACTGGTGACATTGTTCACAGTGATGGTAGGTGTTGTAGGCTGCATATTTAGAGAGCTTAATCCTACATGTCCTCCTGCGCAGGTACACGTCCTCCTGGCGCACAGGGTTTCCTTGCAAGAACAAAAAATGCTGTTTTATAATGTGTAACAGATATTATCAATTATGACAGTTCAAAAGTGAGGTTACTCTCCACTTTGAAGCTGCCACTACCTTCAGCACAAGGATTGCATCCAGGGTTATAGACAGGGCTGATGTCATCATATTTGGGGTCATGGATGGTGTAGTCAAAGGGCATGGTCTTCATAATCTCTGGGTTTGGCCAGGGAGAATTTGGAGGATGGTGCTGCACTCCCTGCGCTTGGACACCTAAACATGCGAGAGAGTTTAAAGAGCAAACAGGAGTTGACAGCAAGCATAGCTTTACAAAGACAACAGCACCAGTTACTGGAAGTCCATCCTTTTATTGCCAGCAGCTATTTTTTTTTTAAACATTTTGAAGCAGAAAAAAAATAAACATGACTCTTTGGAACATTTAAAACAACTCATTGGAGTCACAAAGGAAATGATTACAGAATAAAAAAGGCCCAACTATAGGCTGTTAGGTTCAGGTTCTGTTCAGATTCCACAACTTTTGCCGAGAAAACACAAAAACATAACTGCTGCAGGTAACTGATGTGATGATGATGTGACATCAGCACCCTGTGAAGTGACTCCTGTATGTTTGGAGGAAAAGATCCCCCGTGATCCTGCTCATTTACTCACTGTTGTTGGTTTCTTCTTCATCATAGATGTCCACCTCCATCAGCCTGATCAGCATCCGAGACAGAATACCCAGGAAGTGCAGGTAGGCTCCTGTCTTACCCACCTGGGTAATAATAATAATAATAATAATAATAATAATAATAATAATAATAATAATAATAATAATAATAATAATAATAATAATAATAATAATAATAATAACACAAGGTAACACTGCAAATAGCATAAACAAAGGGGGGAAAAGAAGAAAAAGGTACACTGAGACAAAAAAGTACCTGAGGGGGTCCACTCAGCAGCAGCCTGCGAGGATGAAAGTTGTCGCTGCGGCCTTCAGTGCGATTGTTGCTGTCCATGTGGTAGGAGCACGGTACTGTCCACTGACGATAGTACAGAGACTGTTCTGTGCATGTCATCATCTTACTCAGCAATGGCCTGCATATAACGTCATAACGTCATCATCAAAATTGCTGAATTTCACCAGTGGAACTTGAGTATATCGAAGGATTGGGTTGAAAATCCAACATTCATGCATGCTGATAGGGAGTCGGAACCTCACCTGAAGCTGCTTGCCCACGCAACTGACATGTGAGGCAGAAACGAAGTGCACCTGGGAAGCCCGCTGCTGTCGCTGGACGTGATAACATTGTAGAGGGTGCGAGGAAGCAGCACGGAAGGTGGCCGACTGACTCCCCTTGCCCAGGAGCAGCTCCGATGAGGAGACGAAGCTTGTGAGGAAAAAGAGCCAAAGGAGGAGGACTTGGGCAGCTGCAGATGAGGCTGGCCAGGAGGAACTGTTGGTTGTTGAGGGCAGGAGCTGGTTTGAGATGGTGGTTGAATCTGTGGTTGTGGTGGCAGCTGGGAGATCAGTTGGCCCTGGGAATAACTCTGCATGTGAGGATGGGTTTTGTGCAACGGAGGCGCTGGACGTGGGAAAGACTGTAACGCAGGCGGTGCTTGTGATTGAGTGTTGTCTACAGTCCCTTTCAGGACATTTGCAGCAGAAGGATCTGCAGCGCCAGTGTCTGAAGACGACTGAAGCTGCTGACTGGATGACAAAGGTGAGTCATCTGGAGACAAAATCAGTAAAAATGGAAACAAGTAAGACGGACAAAAAAATACTAAACAAATTACTTTAGGAATGTTACGTATTAACAATCAGTCTAAACACATCTCATCCCACCATTCTGCTCCTCCTGCTCTTCATTGTCAGTGCTACTCAGTTTCTCTGCATCGCTCTCCAGTATGTCACTTCCAGGACCGGGATTGTGGAGCGAGCGTTGCTCTGCCCTGACCAGATAAGCAGCCAGGCCAAGCTCTTGTTCAAGAGTGGTTCGCTGAAGGTAAGAACTGCTGATGACTCTGAGATCGCAGTGCTTCAGTGACCTGTGGGCAGAACACATTCACTTTAAAACAAATCCAGTCCTAGCGTCATGCGTTTGCTTCAAGATTGGACACCAAAAAGGTTTTAGACACAAAAATATTACATTTTCGTTGTCTGTTTTGGTTTGTTGCATTCACTGGACTGTCAACTGTCAGCTTTAATTCCTTATGTAAAAATTAAACATCTTTTGAAGGTAATGGATAAAATAATCAAGAAAGTAGCGCTGGAACCTGGGCAACGATTCTCCAAGCGGCTCAGCTCCTGACAGGATCAAAATGCAGGGAAGTGCCTCCAGCTCCAGGTAAGTACGAGGAACCCAGTCAGCTTCCTGGATTTTCAGCCATTTCTGAAACAACACATTTTTTTTTTTTTTACATGCATTGAGCATTTGTTTCTTTTTCTGTCTGAGAACTTATCCATCTGTAAAAAAAAAAAAAAAAGGCTTCAGGTTATGTTCACCTTGAGCTGATCAACAAAGCTCTGTCCAATATTCAGAGGCTGGTTTGGATTCCCTAATATGATTTCAAAAGTGCGCTCCAGACCCAGCTTCCTCCGGACTCTGCACAGCTGTCTGAAGGCCCACCCCGCCAGAGCTGAGGACGGGATCCGCAGCAGGACCATGTGACCGTGGCATGAGGGGCACTGCTGGGCAGCCGTGAGAAGGGACTGTGTGATCTCCAAGGTCTCCACGGAGGTGTGTTTATGGAGATGATCAGAGTCGCTGATTCTGCCGGATACGACCATCAGAGCTATGCAATAGTGCTGGACCAAGACGGTGGTGCGGATGACAGCACTGTGCAGCATGAGAAACCTAAGGAAAAAGAGAGAGAGAGAGAAAGAGAGAGAGACCACAAGGTTCTACTTGTGCTAACGCCGTGGGCTTCTTTAAGCTGGGTGTGTGTTGCCGCTACCTCTCTTCCAGTGCAGACGCCATGTTTTCAAAGGAGGAATCATAACGCATCAAAGGCAAACTGCTCCCAGAATGAGCCGACTCTAAAAGCTCGGAGACACCAAAGTACCGAGTTCTCTCATGATAAAGATCAATATCCTAGATCCACAAAAACACACAACGTTACAGTTATTACTGAACAATTATCTCTTAGACAAACTGCAGACTTATGTCTTACATTACTGAATGCAGACGGCCAGTGAATTTCATTGTAAGGACTGATGCGGGTGCACTGAGTCTGCAGGGCAAACGGGAAGGAGGTGACATGCAGGATTAGGATGTTCGGAGCATCTCTGATCAGTCGGGAGTTTAATAGCTGGTCAACCAGACCCAAACCAGAGTCAGAGCTGTGGCACGATGCACTGCAGATAAACCAAAGGGATCAATTACACGTGATCTGTTATGACCGCACATTGTCGAACAGAACAGGAACAGGAGGGATACACATACTTGTGTATGTCCCAGTGCGCATGGTCATGGACCAGGATGTAGAGTGTGTAGGAGTTGCTGTGAGCTTCATGGATGAGGCTTTCAATCCGAGCCTGAGCACTGTGGTCCATCTTTACAACATAATGCTCAGCCTCCTGTTTAGACACACACCCCTGGTCTAAACTTCCAAGGACACCTGAAATGCAGACACAAGAAATGATAACATCATTAAAATCTGATTCCGATCATCTGATTCCCTGGGAGAAGGTAAAAGAAAGAGATATAACTTACCAGAGCTCCACAGGTGGAGGACGGTCTGCTGAAATGTGACTTCAGAGGGTGGGACAAGAATGAGGAAGCTGACCCTGTCGAATGAGCCGAGATCCAGGTTCTGTGTGCTGGAGTCGGCTATAGCACAAACGTGAGACAGCAGCTTCCTGGCCACTGCTAGCTGGATAGGTCGAACCTCACACCACTCTACGAGGTACTCTGTAGACATGGAAACATATTCAGGAAGTGACTTAAGAGATGAGAAAGATCATCAATATATGTTTCTCACCTGAACAAGAGTCTTTTAGACTTGAGGACTGCTCTTTGGAGCTCTTTAAGTCTTTAGAACAAAGCGTGTTTGAGTCTTTAGGACTATTTCTGGATAAAGCCGGAGGCTCGTTGCTGTCCACAGCAGCGCCATCCAGCAGAGAGTCCATGTCGCCATCTGAAGAACACAGAGGAAAGCATTTATTCAGCTTTGCTGCGCACAGATACTGAACGTGTACATGCAGCGCACACTGTCAGCCGCACCTTCTCCGAGGGAGGTGCAGCACTGGAGAAGTTCCTGTGTGATGTTTGCAGAGAGCTGGCGGCTGATGTCTCTCAGGCCTTCAGCGGGAGCGTACATACTTTCTGCCAAGGCTCGACACTGGTGTTTACCTGCAACCGATGTTGGGAAAAAGGTCTGATTGTATTAAGCAATAGCGTTTTAGCCACTCATTCATTTCTTCTTTGCAAGCAATCTCTCTCACCCGTGACTATCACACAGGACTGTGTCTCTTGTCCTGGTGACGAGACGATAATGACCACATAGTTGGTGCTTTCAAGCTGTCCTTCCATTAACCTGTTGAATGTTTGCTGGACGCCCTGAGCCAAAGATCGGATGTGTTCTCCCAAAACAACGACACTCTCTCCACAGGATGAGGCAGCCAGCTGGGCAAGCCATGGAAGCTGGCTGGGAGTCAGGGGAGGTAAAGGGAGATGCTGGGGAAACCCAGGCAGGACGCTGGGCATCTACAGGGAGGAGAAAATAAATACTTTATTAATCCGCTGCCTAATTTAGCTGTTTTGACATGTAAACATGCTTCCTCACCTCCATGCCATAATGCCTCCCTTGGGTAGCTGGAGTTTGAGGCTGCTGGTACTGTCTGATCTCACTAAGATGAGACTCCCGCCATGACCTCATGAATATCTGCTCCAGGTCCTCTATCAGAGGCACCTGTACAGGCCCTACGATGAAAACATGGGACAGACGAACAAATAAAGCCACTGTAATTTGGATTCGACTGCAGCTAAAAGTCGCTATCTCAGCCTATACTGACCGAGCTGAACAAGGTAGTAGACTGTGAGCAGGATCTGCATCTCGGCTGACAGTGGCTGAATGGGCGACGGTCCGTAGTGCTGGTAGACTCTGGGGAGTGTCTGTGAGCTGAGGTAACAACTCTGGAGGAGAGAACTGACAAGCACCTCACTGACATTACCAGTCAGCTGAGGGAGTGTACCATGACCTGTGTTAAGCACAAAAACAGCAAAGATAACACAATGAGGCAACAGGCAATACTCTTGCTCTGGGTCTGCAGTTCTGGGATTAGATTTGCCCAACACTGCAGGTTCATTTTGGGTAATTCCAGGTAGAATTTACAGAACTGTGTTTGAAGGTATAACTGTAAATACTGTTTACAAACTGATAAAAAAAATAGTAAAAGTAGAGATGAATGGTAGCCTTTAAAAATAAACTCTGGCAGGAGACACAGAAATGGTTAAAAGTATGGAGGGAACAGGAAGAAGAGCAGGCAAAAGGGTGAACATAACCTCAGGTACTGTCTGACCTCTGACCTATGCAGAGACCTGTTAAAATGGACCATCTGCTCGGTGGTTAGCACCATTTACCTGCTCCCCTGCTTTAGAATGTCTAACCAGTCAGTCATATCAAGTATTGATTGGGCAGTGTCACCTGTCAGGACTAATCAGCTGTGTCGCAGCCAGAAATAATCCAGTCTGCAGTTTATAACCGCATATGCTGTCGGTGTGCGAATCCCATTGCCATGAGAAGCGCCAATAACATAAGGGGCTGTCTGACCTGTGAAGATGACAGGTCGCAGTCTGCAGGTGTGTAGCAGCTGATCAGGCACTGTTACAGACAGCCCCGGAGGAGAAAGCGGGCTTGTGATCCCTGCTGATGAACTCAGTGGGGCTGCAGCGTCTGGGGACGTCAATAATCAAAGAGATACACACTTACACCACACACAACCATGCACAAAGCACAAATATAGGAGGCCTAACTTTGAACTGTGTCAATTTCACATGTGTTTCAACCCTCATCTATGAAAAAGCTCCATTAATTTACCTGATTTGGCTCCATTTGCGATGACAGAGGTCACCGATAGTGTTGGTAGCGATGACGAAGATGGCGAGGTCTTCATGGTGCTGTCGGGCAAACTGTTGGCAGCTGACTCGGGTGACCAGCCCTTGTGCCTCTTTTTGGGAGGTCCAGAATTTGAATGGGGTGCTGAAATAGAAAAAAGAAGATCACATTATATATAATAATATAATATGATTAAAAAAAACAACAACCATACTAACAATAACTGATCCCCACATTTCTTTTTGCATTTTTAAGCTTTAACTTTCCTTGACCTTTAAAAAAATGCAATCATTTCATCTGATTTTCTTCTTTCAGCACTCTATACAACTTTTTTAAATGAATAAATGAATGAAGTGGTTTTACTGTAAGTGAAACTTCAGGTTGCAAGTTAATAGATGCAGTAATAAAAACAGTTGTTATGCATGAAGCGCTCTATTCTTTCCTCTGTTACAATGCAGCGTCGAGACAGATAAAAGGTCCACTTGTCAAAAAAGGGTCATGAAAAAGAACGACATGCATGGCCAGGAAGGAAGCTCCTCATCCAGTGAGAAACAGGGACAACAAGATGAGACAGAGAGGAGAACTTTTACAGCCCTGGATAACAGAGGTGACAGACAGGGAGAGAGAGGGAGACCCCCGACGCACACAAAGGAGCTGGCTGGCACGTGTATAGCAAACACACACACACATCCTTATACTTCTGCGCTAGTGAGGACATTCACAGGCAAAATGTAAATGTATTACCCAGCAACTTACCCTAACCCTAACCTTAAAACCAAGTCTTTACCCTTAGACACACCTTTGAATTTACGAGGACCAGCCAAAAATACCCCCACTTTACTAGGAGAATGAGTGTTTTGGTACTCTATGAAGCAAGGACACACACGCACGCACGCACGCAAGCACGCACACACACACACACACATTCACATATGGTTCACTTTTAAGTGCCTGCTAGCCGAGGTTCTTTCTTTGTACAAAGAAAAGAAATCCAGACAGGGGTTAAAACAGGGAAATGTTAACATGCACACTAAAGGCCTTTTAATAGTGTGAAACAAGGCTAAAGTAAAGCGAGGTTTTAATTCACTCCTGGCACAGTGAGGATATTTATTTTAACACATGTCTCTGGTTTCCATCGGATGCTCCACAGCAAATTCTTTTATTTAAAAAAATAGCGGTAGTTAGAATTTTTAAATGTCTTTTCAAAACTCTGCAAGCGTTAGTGAATTCTGCTACTCGATGAGCATCATTTATTTGTGTGCAGTACCTGTGACTAAAGGTTTTCCGGCTGCTGACTGATTCCCCGGTAGGTGGACATTGGAGGAAACGGCGTGGTTGCCATTTGTCATGGAGTGGGGGGCATCATTTACCTGTGGTAGACCAGCTGGGTCTGCATGTGATCCTGCTGTTTGCAAAATACATTTTTATTCATGACATCAACTTAAATAGGCTACTTTAACTACAGTCCAAATGTATCATGCAAACAAAAAAAAGAGTTTTCAGTGAGGATGCAGGTATCTCCCAGTTTTTGGATTTTATATTGGACATGCTGAAATTGTCTGTGATTCACCTGTGTAGCTGCCAGTTGTGTGTGATGGTTGATTCAGTGGCACATTTGATAGCTGCTCATCTGATTTGACTTGACTGGAGCCATTCCGTTTCATCCTGACATCTGGAAGAGACAGACAACGCTAGTCTGCATATTCAAATCAAAGGGGAAAAAAACAGTAAAACCCCAGGCAGCAACGACATTCGTTGTGAGGACACATTTCAAGCATGGTTAGAAACCTTTCTTGAAGCCTTTCCTTGGGTCACATTCAGCCTTCTCTGGTTTCTAAACGCATTCTCAACTTTCACCTTTCACCTGTCTTTAAGGCATTATAACCTGCCCATCTGGTCAGACCAGTACACCTGCAGCTTTCCAATCATTACCAGTCAGAATTTTGCACCTTTGTTCAAAAATATTTGGTGTTAAGACTGAAGCGTACTGACAGACTTATACACATCTCATGCTACATCCCAGCTGTTTCCTTTATTCCCATAGCTCAAGCTGTAAGTTTCTCTTACCGTGCCCCCTCCAGCAAATGGGTGCTCCTTTAACCAGCAGGCTCTGGTTGTTCCGGTACAGAAAGTACTTCAAGTGCTTTTGTTTCTTGGGCTGGGTGCTGAGTTTCAGATTAATGTGGTTGGCAAAGTCTGAGAAATAGCGAAAACCTTGCTCTCCACAGCCCACACAGTTCCCCAAGAACCCTGGAACAATATGCACAAAACCTTTGATTACAATATTCCACCACAATTCACAGCAAAAACACATCCACTTTGTCACACACGTTGACATAAATCTTAAAGGAGCGATGCTGGTTAATTGTTACAGACACCGTGCCGCTGCCTCACCCAGCAGGGCATTGTGGCCTCGGTCATCCGGTAGAAAGCGGCAGTCAACAGCGCACACAAGCAGGTCATCAGGGAGAGTGTGGGACTTTACCCCCACCAGCAGGAACCCAGGGGATACATCCAGAGGGTCCGATGCCAGTGAGGACAAGCGTAGGTCTCTGCCTGCCTGACAGAACCCTGTGGGGACCCAAAGACACAACATATCTTTAGAAAGTGGTCTGGAGTATTCTCCATTTGTTGGTTACCTCTGACCAAAACCCACAAAAAGAAGCCCAGAAACACGACAATTCTGACTTTCAGAAACTGTGACATGTGTGAAGGTATTCATGCAGGAGCCTGATCCAGAGTTAAGACATGGAGACAAAAAGTTAGCATGACAATGCATGTGTAAATGGATATTAACATTATCCTTTTTGCCAAATTACTGTCTTCCACTAAATATTTACTGATGCAATTACATTTATGTATACTTTAGAGTCGGATGCATTAAAAATAATGTGGAGAATTTAACCCTGAATTTATGCATGTATGTATACAAACCATTTGTGGTACAGCATCCCTCAGGAGGAGGCTTCATCTGATAGGGTATCTGGGGGCTGTTATCCTCTGAGCCATCCTCATCATCATCATTATCAAATTCTGTCCGGCCTTTTTGAGGATACACAGCACAAAAAGACTTGAGTGGAAATCAGAGAAAAGTCAACCTGAAGGTGAAACAGCTTGAGCTGAGCCTGATATTAAACCCCCTCCTCCGCTACTCACAATCCTGTGCCAGCGACTTCTCAATTTCAAGGTATAGTTGTGAGAATACAGGCCGAGGCACAGCAACGTTTGACCGCAGCGACGCCTCAATGGAGTTATGGAGGACTTCCTCAAAGCGAGTGGTCCCCAGCTGGCCCGCACAGGAGTTCCCCATTGGTGTCCTGACAGAGAAAGTCACAGGTAACCTTGTGCTGAACACTTGTATTTGCATCCAACAGTGTTTTTGTTGCCACCGTTTCCACAAACAATAAACCTGGTAAAGTATTATCATAATGGTACATCTCTTTCTTTACATTGTAGATACATGTAAAAAAAATTAAAAAAAATTAGATTTCACAAGAACAAATATTTTATTCCAGAAAAATACGGCTCTTCACATATCCATCTACTTCTATCTTTAGGAGGCCTTTCATAGGCATATTGTATTAGCCAGCCCCTGACCCTAACCCTAACCCTGACCCTAGCCCTAACCTAACCCTAACCTAACCTAACCTAACCCCAACTCTAACCCCAACCTAACCCTAACCCTAACCCTAACCTAACCCTAACCTAACCCCAACTCTAACCCCAACCTTAAAACCAGGTTTAGCCATCAAACAGGTCTTTAAAGTTCTGAAGACCAGCTAAAATATCCTCACTTTGCTCATACAATGAGTATTTTGGTGCTCAGTGTGTAGCAAATCCAAGAACACACACAAACACACACACACAAACACACACACACACACACACACACACACACACACACACACACACACACACACACACACACACACACACACACACACACACACACACACACACACACAAACACACTGGTTACTAGCAGTTGGCATCTGCCAAGACAGCGTGCCATAAACTCAGTCAGGACGCTCTGACCTAGACGCTACTCCCTTCCTCTATTTTCCTCTTCTCTTGCTCCCAGCATCTCTCTCTCTCTCTCTCTCTCTGTTTTTCTCCTTTTCTTATCTCATGTTTAACACATGCTTCAACAGAAAGGCTCCTGTCCATTTTTTCTCCGAACTGAGACTCAGTGGTCAACACATGTGCGATTAATAAGGCTGAGGCAGACTTTCAGATGGGTGACTAACAAACAGTCAAACTGACAACCTTTCCATCTGGTGGGTTTACACAAGTACATCTGAAATGGCCTCTGAAAAAAGAAATCAGACCGAGAGAGTGAGGAGCTAAATAACACGATTAGATAAACAGCCTGTCTCAGTGTGTGCTCCTCTCTCTCTCTCCCTCTCTCTTTCTCTCTCTCTCTCTTTCTCTCTCTCACACACACAAAACAGTAGTTCGCCTAATGACAAGAGTAGACAGATTGTTACCTGACCACTGTGCGCGCGCGTGCGTGCGTGCGTGCGTGTGTTCTTGTACCTGCTGCATACTGAGTACCAAATGCTGAGTTCAATCTGAACCACTAATCAGCAAATGCGTAATAATCCAACCTTTCTTCTCCCAGGAACATTACTCACTGTGATCTGCACTTGTTTGAACAGCCACCTCACATGCCTCCTCATCACAAAACTGTGACGTCTAAGTGCAACACGTACCCAGGGAGATGACAAACAACTGCCCTAGTGCCAAAAACCAGTGGAAAAGGCAGCATTTAGAGCAGGCTGGAGCCACTCTTTTGGAATTCAGCACTTTCTGTTTCCCATCTCGGCCGCCTCCTGTTTCCACACTTTCAAATGTAAAAGAGGCCAAGCAGACTTTGAAGACCTGGCGATGCTTTGTGGAGACATCGGAGGACAAAAAGCCCTGTCATAACACAGACGCCACTGTCAGGAAGTCATCACACCTACCAAAGACCCCACTGCTCTTTTTACGGTGTGTGTGTGTGTGTGTGTGTGTGTGTGTGTGTGTGTGTGTGGGGGGGGGGG
>BJFM01000036.1:8794-26766 GCA_016586285.1 Arothron firmamentum
CTGCTAGCTAACACACTTTGTTTCCAGCTCTGTTTAAAGGCTGATTCACAACTTTAATCAATGCGGCGGCTAATCTGCTAGCTAGCACGTTTAAACCAACTCAGCTGAGTTTTAGCTAAAGATAATTCTGTTCTGATAATAATCCAGGAAAATAAAGCGCTGTGGTGAGTTTGTTGAAGCCTGAACTTCAGTTAGTTCAGCTGTAAAAGTCAGTTTAATTAACTCCGTATCTCAGTTTGATGTTATTTAGAGCAGCTTCAACGGAACAAGAACGTTACCGAGGCTTTTCAATAAAGTTAGAGTCATGGAAAAAGAAAAGCAGCAGTGTGTGCAGTAAATTTCTTATCCGTTTAATCGATTAATCGCCAGAATCATCGCTAGAATAGTCGATTAGTAATATAATCGATTGCTGCAGCCCTGCTACGCACAATACCAGCATTTTGATTTAGCATGAGTCTCCTCTCCTCCCTGAATGTTGCTCTCTCTCTCTCCCTCTCTCTCCCTCTCTCTCTCTCTCTCTCTCTGCGCTTACATGAGCGTCCCTGCCTCCAGGAGTCTGTCAGTCACCTGTATCTCTGTGTTTCCCCCCTCCAGCAGACAGATGGCCAGCTGGATGCTCTCCTGGAAGATCTTGTCATTCTTGGTGCTCATCACCAGGTCGGTGAACAGCTTTGTCCCTCCTTCTCTGTCCAGGCGACACTGGACCGCCGCCACTGCCACCCAGTCTCGATCCTGCTCCCCACCTGACTCACATCAATCATGTTAGCTCATTACAAAGGCTGGATTATGTCCGCTGTTGCAGCGCTGTAGCAAGAACCTCTGTGCACACATGACGTCTACCTGCAGCTCCCAGTTCAGCCAGGTCATTTTTTGGGTTGGTTTTCTTATTGGGAAACAAGTAGTTCTGCAGCAACACCTTGCGCAGTGGAATTCCCTGAAGAAAAGAACACAAACAGCGTCATGCAACAGGAATCTAAAAACCCACAAAAAGAAGAACGCAAGAATGCAGCTCGTCTTCCTCATGGTGGGTTTTTTTTTCAGCCTTGATGAGATCAAACTGACCTTTTCGTCAAAGTCCAGAGTTCTGATCAACATCTCCTGCAGAATCCTCAGCACTTTGATACACAGCTTTTCCTCGGCGGACATTAAGGCTTTGGTGTGCTGGATTAGCCTACACACAAGCGCACACGTTACTGCCGCTCCTCTGCGTCCGAGCCTTCGGATCGTGACCCCGGACCTACTTGGAGATGAACCCTCCGGACTCGCAGCGCTGTCGAGCATCCGTCCCCTCCAGAAACAGCAGCTCGGGCTGGTGGAGGACGTCCACCAGCACCGAGAGTTCAGCATTGACCAATGGCTTCAGACGCTCCTCAAGAGTGTTGATGACATCCTGGAAACACACCGAGGTTGACCCGGGTTCCTCTGATCCTCTGTGATTGGTGGTGCTGTTGGACTGGGAGTACCTGCAGTTTCTCGATGATGTTCTTGTAATCCCACGGGTTAGTGGAAGCCGCAGGTCTGGAGGAGCGCGAGGTGGACCTGTAGCTGGGGTTGGTGCGGGACAACGAGTTGAGGGCAGAGGTGGAGAGCATGGAGCCGATCTGGGCTTCCAGGTCCAAAGGAAGAGAGATGGAACGACTCTTTGCTACGGAGGAGAGAAGCACGGTCATCCCTACTCACAGGAGTGTGTGTGTGTGTGTGTGTGTGTGTGTGTGTGTGTGTGTGTGTGTGAGAGACCTGTCACGGCGAGGGTCTTGATGCAGGTCTCCACCTGACCTCGGTGCTGCTGCTGCAGCCAAGGACAGTCCAGAAGTCTGACGGACGACTGCAACAGCTGAGTCACGATGGTGTGATGTGTCTGGCAGAAACACACAGACAGGTGAGTCAGGTGACAGACAGGTGAGCTTCCTGCTGTGCTGGACGACACTTTCTGAAGGGCGCGGAAGCGCGCCGCGCGGCCCGGCTCGCCCTTCAGAATCTATCATTTCCTAAAAGGATTCCTAAAATATTAGCAGACTTTAGTATTTTAAAGCACATGGATACATTTAATAATGTTATTTATGACCAGCCAAGCACTGATTCATGCTTTGGTTTATTTCCTCTTACTTTTCTTGGGAATAACTGACAGAGTGATAAACACGTTAGCAGTGAAGTGGCGGTCCTGACCTGCAGAGAAGTGCTGTTCTCAGAGAAGGGCGAGCTGAAGAAGGCACTGATGGTGTCAAAGACCACATTTATGATGTATTTTTCCAGGATGGGGTCCGTCAGACGCTTCTCTCGTTTATTGCAGACCTGCACAACCGGAGAAAGGCGTTAACGCGCAGCCTGGTCGTCCTGTCTGAGGGGACGGCGGCACGCTGGGGACACTTACCCGAGCCATGTCCACCGTAAAGTCTTCAAAGAGCTTCCAGATGTGGTTGGATGTGTAGATCTCCTTCATCTCCACCTCTGTGTCCACGTAGCAGTGGTTGACAAAGTTTACGTAGGCCATCTTCACCTGGGACGGACACAGGAGCAGGTGAGAACGCAAGCTTCGTAGAAGGCAGAGGAAGAGCGAGGAGGCCAGTACCTCGGTGATGCAGTCCTCGTGGGTCACCACTCGGACCACGTCCTCCAGGGGCAGCAGGGAGGTGCATTTGATCTCAGTGTAGACGTTTTTGCCCTCAGCACAGGCGGCCAGCAGCTCCACCAAAGAGATGTGGTATCTGGACGGGGCAAACAATGTCCACAGGGTGGACCAGACGACTTTGAGATGTATTTAAAAATCCATGAATGGTGTGAGGGACTTCACAGCACAGCATCAGCTCCACTGAGGTTGATGGACCTCATCTAGTTGACAATTACAACACACTTAAAAAATAAAATAAAAAGTAAAATACTGTTTCCCTTAGGTCAGAGGTGGGCAAACCGAGGCCCGGGGGCCACATGTGGCCTGATTAACTATTTAATCCGGCCCACAGAGCCTTATAATCTTTTCTCCAAAAGCCAAATGAAGAGGGTTGTCAGCTTGATTGGTTAGGAAAAGGTTCAGCCCCCCCCTTCACCTAGCATGCTAACATGTCCTCTCAAGAAGGTGGGGCCAAACATCATTTGGAGCCTTCACCAAGATCTAGACCCCAACGTGGCCCCTCAGGCTAACTAATCGCCCACCCCCGCCTTAGGTAGCTGAGGTATACCTGAGGGGGCTGTTCTCCCCAACCCCCTCCCTGCTCTCTGCCATCAACTCCAGCATGACGTTAAAGGAGGTCTTGTCATTGTAGAAGACAACCACGTCCTCGCCAGCATTGGTCAGCTAAAGAGAGACGACAGGAGTCTGTCAGCTTGTGGACGCCTCCTGGAGAAGGGTGACACGTCCTCGCTGTCCTCACCTCCGTCATGATCATGTCCTGACACTTCTTCACATACTTGCCCTCGGCCTTGATGATGGTGTGGAGGAAGTTGAGGTACTGGACGTGGCGGCCGTGCGTGGCCAGGCAGTGGATGAAATGCTGCAGGACGCTCTCGGATATCTCGCTGCAGAGCTGGTAGTTGTTGCTGAAGATGTGCTGCACTGTCTCCGCCTCCAGCAGCTGCGGGTGCAGCGGCAACCATCAGAAAGCAAAACATTTGCTCTCAGCTCATTCGGAGAACATTTCAGAGCTCCTAAACGGGCATCACACATATCGCTTCACACAGCCCGGTTCTGCAAGAACGTGGTCACACATAGAAAGAAGGTACCCCAGGGTTCAGGAACAGATTGAGGTTCTTGTGCAGCAGAGCCTGGTTCTCCTGGTTCCCCATGCAGAACTTCTGCAGGAACAGATGAGTGTAGCGGATGATCTCCTGCATCTTCACATCGTGCTGCGTACAGACAGACAGGAACGTCATGCACGGCTCATCTTTTCAAAGGCTCCTTAAAGAGGCCTGACCGGACCAGTACCGGACCAGCAGCACGTGGAGGGGATCCGCTTTTAACGCCTAAGATACGACAACTATCAGTTGAAGGCAAGGGCCCTCACGTGTCAATCCTGCGTGGAAACGTGCGCAGATCTGAGCGCAGGAGTCCTGGTACGACAAGACGCACGTGTGACTCGTGAAAATTTCGTGTTTGGCCAATCCCAGCGTAGGAATCAATCAAAACGGTCCTCATTAACATGCTCCGCCCCTGAATAGTCAGAGGCTCCGCCCACTGAGGTCAAAGGTTAAGAGCAGACACCTGAGAAAGAAGCCAAACTTTTCCCAGCTGAGGTTGATGAGGTGGAGGTCAACAAGGAGGCTGTTTGGAAGCGTGAAGACCGGGGCTAAAGTGCTTGTTTTTGTGCACGTACGCACGGTTGACAAGTGAGGGCCTGTTTCCTGAGTTCTGCGCTGGTGTTTAGCATATCTTCTCTCTTCTTTGATGATTTAAAGTACTGGCTTTAAATCAGGTTCAAGAAACAAACAAAAAAAACCTCGGATCTGACCAAGTTGTTGATTTTAAGTCAACAAACTTGAAGGTCGCCCCCCCGAGGCAGCTCTGACCTGGTCGTAGGACACTTGCAGCAGGTCCAGCATGACTTTATGAGCCCCCATGTTCTTCAGCAGCCTCTGCTGCTTCTTCCACACGCCTGTGCTGCACATCTTGTTGAGCCGCTCCAGAATCTGCAGACATGAAGGTGTCCGGAGAGTGAAAGCTGGTGAATCACACGAGCAAAATATTCCCACTGTTTGCTGGTCCGTGAATGCACCGCAGGTGGTGGTCAGTCAGACCTGAGCTGAACCAGCATGAATAGAAACGTGCAGGTGATAAAGGTTTAAACATCAGCATGATGTTTCTGCTTGCTTGTTTCCTCTGTGATTTCCTATTTCTGACATGAAGATGATCATGGTCTAATCTTAACTCTGATTATTAAAAAAAAAAACGACTTTTGTCGGAAAAAGTTGCATCTTTTCAAAACTGATTATCTGTGATTGTTTTGTTTTATTGGTCTAAATATTAGTGTTATTGTGTCCTTGTTGGGCATGTTGTCTCCCATTAAATAGCTGCTATTAAAGCACACAATGTTCATAAGGTTCAGGTAGATGTTCCCTAACATTTAGGGTAATAAATAATACAATAATAGCAACAGAATGACCATAAAAATCACTTGAAATCTGAAACTCCGATACACCAGCTTCTAAAATATGCTTCTATTTAGTTTTCCGTGCTAATAGAGGTTGTCAGGCTCTGTGTTTTCTATGCAGGTGGTCAGTGTAATTCCACAACGTTTCAATGAGCTGTACAAAGCTGTTTCTGCTGTTTTTGTTCATGCACTGATCATTTCAATGGTTTATGTTGAAGGAAAACTTGAACGGTCCCTTCACGTCTCCTCTGCCCACCCGTTTAAACGAGAGTGTTCCTTTTCATGGCTCATTAGCGGACGTTGGCTCAGATTTTGGCCATAGATGGGCAGAGACAGGCGGGAAGTCAGGGGGCTGCTGCAAGAAGAACAGTATTACTTGTCTGCAACATTAATAGGTGTGTGTTGAAACTGCCTCCAGTCATCCAGCAGCACTAACCAGTAACATTAATAACAATAAACCAGCACAACACTATCAAAATAGGCCAATCAGAGCAGCAACAAATGAGTTCTTAAACCTATTTCTGGAGAATAATGACAATTCTGTTAAAATACAAGAAAAACACATTTTCAGTGGCTGGATATAATTTGTACTACTTTTTAAACATTATTCTGAGCAATAAAAGCCACCACTGGTGAAGCCATAGACAACAGCACCGCATGAAGCACCACCACCACCAAAAATAAATAATAACATCAAGTAAAATAAAACGTAGGCCCCATCCATATGGACTGATTGACAGGTGTTTGGTGGAAGAGATCCGGGAGATGGAACCAGCCCACAAAGGAAAATGCTTGTGAAAATGGTCTCACCTCTTTGACCTTCTGGTAGTTCTCGTTGCCCTTGTCCACTTTTTCCTTCTTTGGTGGTGCATCCTCTGATGCCCCCTGCAGGATGCAGAGGGTAAGACAGCATCTGCAGATTGTTCTGGGTAGAGCGCTCCGTCACACAAACTGGGCTCATTTCACCGTACAACATCACATATTATGAGAAACCTGGGCGAGTCTCACAAAAATGTCCATAAGACGGGCTGTGGACGACGCAAAAAAATCAGTAGAATTTTCCTCGATCCTTTTGAAACTACATCATCTCCTTTAGAAAAATAAAAATAGAGAGAGATGATCATGAAAGTTGGAACAACATCATTTAAAATAACTTTGGACTCTTCTTTTTAATCAAATTGTTGGCATCACACTGTAACACCTGGCTGTTGTCCTGGACTGTGGAAGGACAGAAACAGGTTGTAAAGGCTTATGAGGCTTCTCAGGCGCCACATTAAACTGCAGTGTTGCCTGTGTAGACAAATGAGCGCAGACACTGCTTTAAAAATGATTCTGGGACACCCCAGATGATTCATTTTTCTTTATCAGGTCTGAGGGAAGTAACCGAGTAGCAGAAGTAACAGATGATTGTTTATAAGAGAAAGCTCTCTGGAAGAAAGACCTCCAAATATGGCAATCAAAGATCACAGCTTTGTTGATGGGATTAGCTTCAGATTTCCACCAGATATGGTGTTCCACGTCAAGCACGTCTGACAGTTAAGCTTCAGACCCACCAGCAGCATTTCAGAGCTGCGCTGACACTTTACATTAAACGTTGTTGGTGGACATTTGGTGTCTGTTCCGAGTTGCTACAGTCAGTTTGGTTTTTAATCAGTACACAACGTGTGCATGGATTTACTCATGAGTGAAGTGGCCTCGATCAGAAATACTGTTTCTGTGCTCACTTTCTGCTGCAGTAAGCGGTTTGTGGAGCGAAACTGAAAGGTTTAATGGGACAATGACCACAGTCACCTTTAGCTGTCTCACTCTAACGTGACTGGTGGAAATATGGGATTAACACTAGGACTGGGAACAAGGGATTAGTTCAGATGGGGGCAAACTGAGGCCCGGGGGCCACATGTGGCCCGATGAACTATTTAATCCGGCCCGCAGATCCTCACAATCATTCCTCCAGAGGCCAAATGAAGAGGGGTGTCAGCTTGATTGGTTAGAAAAAGGTTCAGACCCCCCCTCCACCTAGCATGCTAACATGTCCTCTCAAGAAGGTGGGGCCAAACATCATCTGGAGCTTCATCATCCATCTCTATTTGGACCAATTTACAGCCTCTTCAACATAGTTTTTCCTCAGTCAATCGTCCATCAAGCAGGATTTTTAGCTAACCTCTGATCCTCATTGGGGGGGTTAGTTTCCTGCCCCACCTGGCCGGCCCCTTCATCAAGATCTAGAACCCAACGTGGCCCTTCACTCTAAATAACTGCCCCCCCTGTGTTAGTTATTTCAACGTTAAAAATAAAGTAAACACAAGAGCACTTTGTTGCTCTAACCGTTGTAACTGACGCTACTACTTACTAGCACACACCAGAAATGATCCAAATGACGTCTCCAGAAATGGTCATCAATCATTTTTAACAATGACTAAGATTGATTTCTGTGTCAGCAGCTTGAAATGCAGCGAGAGTGTGTATAAAACACAGTCAAGCACTTGTAGAGCCCTGAGCAGGCGGCGGAAAGACATGACAGAGAAAGAGGAGCGCGGCATGCAGAGAAGGTCCAAAGCAAAGCCCATCCCAGAACATCTAGTCACAGCTGAGGCGGCGCCAAGCCCCGTGCCAGGAAGATGGATGCATAACATCAGAAATATTCCTCTAACTACCTAGTAACACTTGTTAATGAGGAGCACACAGGAGTTAATGGTGCAGTAGTTGTCTGCGGTTAGTTTTCAACTGTTAGTGAAAGCTGCGACTCTCACTCAGACACCTTCCTTACCTCCCCCTTTTCCTTTTTGTCTTTCTTGTCCTTCTTGGAATCCCCTCCGCCTGAATTCTTCTTCTCCACCCACAGTTCAGACTTCTCCACCAGCGTGCGGAGCCGATCCAGGTCCGCCTTGATCAGCTTGTAGTTCTCAACATCCTGGGAGGAGATCAGTAGCTGGACCTGCAGCCACACAAACGTAGGACTCATCAGGACACACACCACAACAATGTCCTCTTATCAAAGCTGGAAACCAATCAAAAAGTAGGTTAAGATTGGTCTAGTAAATTCATTTCTGTTAATCCCAGCAATACGTGTTATTCCACATGGGGTGGTGCTCGCAGTGGGAATTCATACACGATCCACAAGCGCTACGGTTGCACCCAAGCAGCTATTACAGGCTGTTGTGTGTGCTCAATCAGTGGTTAGTTGATGAGCTGTAACGTCATGGAGGGGCAGTAGGAGCATCAGTAACAGGGCCCACCTGAGGGTGAAGCCCATGACTCAACCCCCGTGGCGCAGTGGGCAGCGCGGCTGTCTCGTAACCCGAAGGTCGTGAGTTCAAGCCTCACACCAGCCAGCTTTCCTTTTCCCTTCAGCCCCCATATAAAGACAAAACTGCCACTGGATGATTCCACATGGAGATTTACGCCGTTAGGTCGTCCTGACGATCAACGCTGATGTTTAGGAAGCTACTACGGTAACGCCAGACTGCCTCTGCTGTGCTGCTCTAAACCAGGGGTGGACAATTATTCAGCCTGAAGGGCCACGTTGGGGTGTAGATCTTGATGAAGGGGCCGGCCAGGTGGTGCAGGAAACTAACCCCCCCCCCCCAGTGAGGATGAGAGGTTAGCTAAACATCCTCTTCATTTGGCTTGGTACCCTTGAAGGCGACCTGGTTTGTGTGTGTACCTGTTTGAATGTGTGCAGAAGCTCTTGTCTCTGACTGAAGTGTCTGAAGAGCAGCTGCAGGGCCCCAGAAACCAGGGGAGCGTAGTTGTGCATGATGAGATGGATCAGCACCCTCAGGAACATTCTGCCGCCTTCGTCGTCCATCTCAAGGATACTGTTGCCTTTGCTGTTCACACAGGCCCACAACACACACACACACATACACACACACACACACGTCTTAATTAAGACTGTTGACTCAATTCTGCAGCTGATGTCAGAGTAGCTTCGTTGCAATTAGTGGCAAATGGAAAAAGAGGAATAAAAATGTAGATTTAGACGTCTCAGGTGACATACCCGACCCCAAACATGGCCTCCGCCTGCTCTCCAATGTGCTGCAGATTGATGCTGGCTGAGGGCACACACACACACACACACACACACACACACACACACACACACACACACGCACACACACACAGCATGCATGAATACGAAAACCTGGAAAAATCAAGCGTGAGAGTGTGGGGGTCGGTCGGAGCACCTGCATGTTCCATGTTTGTGGTGGCGTCAGCGTCAGCCATGGGGTAGACGTCCACAAAGTCCTTCTTGAACACAGACAGCAGGAAGGAGAGGCGGTAGTCCAAACGCACATTCAGAATGAACTGTGGAAGAGCAGGAGGACGTCTGCGTGTCGTACGGGTTCCACATGACCAGCAAAGATTTCCTTTCCCGTCCGTTACCTGTAGTATCTCCAGGATTTTGAGTTTGGTGTCCATCACTGTCAAGTCCATCTTGTCGATGCTGTCCTTGACACATCTCTGTCCCTCCAGCACCAGTCCAGCTCCCAGGCCCACCCCTCTGGCACCTGGACCTCCAAATATGGACGCCTTCCTGTTCAGGACCATGGTGGACATCATCTGACCCATCCCGTGTATAGACCGCTTGACGTTTTTGCCTGCAGATGGAAGAATAGGACATCTGAAGGTCGGTCAGCCGGCCAGCCAATCAGGCTGTCTGCCGTCTGATACCTGTCCCATCGTCATTGATGAGGAGCCCAGCGTATCCAGGACTCGGCCTGCAGTCTATGATGCCCAGCAGGGTTCTGGTGAGTCTGAGCAGCTCAAAGAAGCTGTAGAAACCAAAGTAGATCAAATGTCTGGCCAAACTCACCACCTGGAGACAAAACCCCCCCCCCCCAACATCTTATTTTTCTATCGGTTCTGAAATGTCGTTAGACCTCATCCCTCACTTCCTGCATAGACTTGTTCCTGAACCAGGAACGTGGAGGCACACCTCATAGGTTAGCTTGTTTTTCTCCTCGTTGTGGAAGGGCAGCTCATCGTTCAGGACGTTGTTGAGGTACTCCTCCATGAAAGCCATGGTGTTGGAGAAGCGGTTCTTCTTGTTGTCTCTGCTGTCATCCATGTTGGAGTCGTAACTGAGGAGCAGACACAAAGCAAAGACTGAGACTTGCCAGCGTCTGCGGAGTCACGTGGCACCGTTGGCGTGTTGTGGGTGGAGCTCTGCGCTGAAGCAAATGATGATGTCCGGATTAAAAGCCTGCCTGAAGCTCCTCAGTCCTCGATTATAACCGTTCCAGGCGGACGCTTTGATTTTGTGTGTTTTTAGTTCTGTTTCCTGTTTTGCCACGCTGTTGCTTTTCATTTATCGGACTAATCGGTGCACACCTGAATCTTATTTGACCACTGTGGGTCCTTCAGGCCAGGTCCGGGCCAGGGTTCTGGGCCAGAACGTTGTTTTCCAGCTGTGTCCCTGAGTTTCCCGGATCGTGTTTCTTCATGTTCCCTGTGGTTTTTCTCCTAATGGATCTTTTTTCTTTATTTTCTGAAGTAGTTTAACCTAGTTAATTTAGCATTTGCGCTTTGTTTTGTTGTTTTTTTGTAGAACTTTTCCCTGGTGCATCTAGAGATTTTAAGTTCGTTTCTCTCTCATTTTTTTTATTTTTTTTTGGTCAATAACGACTTTACTGCAACTGTCGGGACTTCTGCTTCCTTTTGTGGATCCAGACTCTGTTTTACTCTTAATACTCGATGGTCTCACTGTCACTAGGTGAATAAAATCACAATAAACCAACAAAACCAGCATCAATCTGTCACATTTGATTTGATGTTAGAGCAGAAATGGGCAAACTGAGGCCCGGGGCCCACATGTGGCCCGGTGAACTATTTAATCCGGCCCGCAGAGCCTCCACAAGATCTAAAACCCACCATGGCCCTTCAGGCTAAACAAATGCCCCCCCCCCGTTAGAGTATCAAAGTGGACCAACTCTTTAATGCTGATGGATGTGGGGATCTCAGTCCACAGTCGGGCGAACTTGACAGGCGTCACCAGCTCCTGTGGGTCTCGGTCAACGTGCGCGTGGAGCATGAGGCGACAGAAGGAGGCCCGGAGGTCAAAGGGCAGCGTCTCATCCATCATACACAGGAAGATGAGCTCCACGTCCAGCTGCTTGGAGATCTCATCGATGGCCAAGTACTGGCGGTCCAGGCACATCCGGGCGAAGAGTTTCAGCTGGTACCTGGACATTTGAAGGCAGACAAACCCAGCAGGGGTTCCATTTGAGACAGCAGTTGGGATTTCCGGGACCCGGCTGCTGGAGACCTTCTCTGTCCGTCCTACCGATAGTAAGTGAGGACGTTCTCATCATGAGCGTTGCCTTGCCTGGCCTCCTGGGCCAGCTGTCTGATGCTCTTCTCCTGTTTCTCGCTGGCTTTGTCCGTCCACACCAGCCAAACCTCCAAAAGAGAAAGGAAGCGGGCGAAACCCACGAGACTGAAAACTCCACAAACACCCGCACAATATCGCGCAACGGCCTCGACATGGGTGGAGTATAAATCTGCACATAAATCTATTTTACTTTTATTACCTGTCAAGGAGACAAAACTAGAAAAACAGGTATGTACCTCGTCCTCATCCACGTAGTCGTCCATGGCCATGTACTCTCCCTGAACGCCACCAGGGGCGGAGTCTTTGGGGATGCGACGTCTAGGTGGAGTTGAGACAGAAATCAGGGTTCGGTTCAGCTTGTGTTTACAGTAGCAGCGGTTACAACCGCGGTTAAATAATTCCCCTGTTTGTGTCAGAGTTGGGATTTAATGTCACACGTTTGGATTATTTGAGGGCTTTTCGTTATTTTCTGTCCTGTGATTAGTTTTTAACCTTGTACAAGGTCAGCTGCTGAGTGAAGTAAACTCGCTAGGATTCAAGGATTCAAGGATTCAAGGACAGCCCGACTCTACTGTCAGTTTCTCCAGCAGCAGAACGAGATTTTACACCTAAAAAGCTTAGGAGACATTTGTAATATAAATGACCTTTGGAAAGTGTGTAACTTCCCGTGCCACCGGTAAACTCCTCTGTCCTTACTCTGTCTTGATGAGGATATCCTGGTTTTTGGGTTCCAGGACACATTTGCAGATGAGCTCCTGGGTGACAGGAATGGCCACGTTGTTGGACACACACAGGTCGGACAGGTAGTCCAGAAACCTGCGCACACACACACGTAGCGTTAACGCTAACGATGACACCATCCAGGTAACCTGCAGCCCGCCCACACGCTCCCACACCTGGGCTCTCGGTTCTTGCGGACCAGACTGACGAAGGTCTCCACTTCGGTCTTGGTGATGTGTTTCTCCAGCAGTTTGCGGTTGTTGTGCAGCAGCGCGGTGATGGTGTCCTCGGCCAGGATGTCGTAGCCAATCTGGCTCTGCATGACGCCAAACTGCTTCGCTATATACTCCTGAAGGTGTGGAGGGGGAGGGGAGAGGGGTGGAGAGGGGAGAGGAGAAGGGTGGAGAGGGGAGGCACGAATCCAACCTCAGGATCAGACATTTCAGAATTCCTTGATGTTTTTACACATCAACTAAACATCCAGGTTGTCTTTTTTTTTACAGGTTAAACAGTCTTATCCTTCCTCTGCATTTAGCCAATGAATTGTTCAGTTTGTTGGTTTAAACGTGCATATTTGGACGTGCGTCTCAGGCAGTTGAACAGGCTGTAGATGATCCTGACTGAGCACAGAGGAGATGACGTCAGCAGAACACCCTCCGCCTCACCTGGTTTTTGCGGTAGTCCTCCTGGGAGTGTCGCAAGACTCTGTAACAAAGTCTGAACATGTACTGATAGGGAGAGTTCTTCTGGTCGGCTAGCTCCTCCAGACGAAGGAGGGGCCCCTCTCCTCCACTGCGCTCCTTAAAGGGCGCCTTCAGGATCCCAAAGATCTGCACACACATGGCAACACCGTCACCTTCTGCTTCTGAAGACGCTAACTGCTGCTGGGTCGGACCTGTTTCAGGATGTTCTGCTCTCTCATCAGTTTCTGTCGCTCTCGGTTGGCTTTGCTCATCACCACGTCCAGCACTTGCTGACCACTGTTGATGACGTCTGCCACGAAGAAGACCACGTCCTCCAACAGCTTGATGGCAAACCTGCCCGACAGAGGAGAGCTTTGGAGCTTAGAACTGAGGCTGGAAGTTAGTCTGCTGACCTTATCGCTATCCTCAAGGCCAGGGGAGTGCAATTATTCAGCCTGAAGGGCCACGTTGGGCCGGCCAGGTGGTGGGAAACTAACCCCCCCCAGAGGAAGATCAGAGGTTGACTAAAAATCGACTGAGAAAATATTTAGAAGAGGCTGTAAATTGGTCCAACTAGAGATGATGATGAGGCTCCAAATGATGTTTGGCCCCACCTTCTTGAGAGGGCATGTTAGCAGAAATGATTGTTAAGGCTCTGTGGACCGGATTAAATAGTTCATCGGGCCACATGTGGCCCCTGGGCCTCAGTTTGCCCACCTCTGCTCCAGGACCCTTTCCCAATAACCTGCGACAAACACAGGTCTTCACACCTTATCTAGCTAATTAAACTACAGGATGCAAGTAGTGAAGTATAGCATGCACACACACACACACACACACACACACACGCACACACGCACACACGCACACACGCACACATCATACCGGCGGTCATTCTGGCTGATGAAGCCCTGGTTGAACTTCTCCACAACGGTGCTGAGCATGGCACTGGCATCATTGGCAAAGTCCAGATCTCTGATCTCCATCACGGGAACAGAAACGATGGCGAAAGCCTCCTTGTCCTCTTTGGTGGGACACGTCCCCAACTGCAGCGAGACGTCTCGTTACTAAACAATCAGACGCTTTTATAATGATGTAATAAACACATGCAGCATTTTAGGGTGGCAGTGACTCAGTGGGAGGGCTTCTGGCCCATGATGTCCCAGGACAGTTTCACTGCTGAGGGGCCCTTGGGCAAGGTAGCAAGCCCACAAAATGTCCAGGGTGCTCTGTCAAGGGCACCTTATTTTATACGGAACTGGCTGTTGACAAGCTGCTAAGCCCCAGCAGTGTGGAGGCCCGGCGGGTCTCACCATGAGCCTGATGGGTCTCTCCTCGTCAATGTCGATGGGCACGTTGGTGCTCTGGATCCAGGTGTTGGTGCACAAATGTCTCAGTCTGACATACGAGTTTCTGCAAGGAAAAAAAGCCCTTTCACTTTCCCTGCCTGTAAAATAACTGCAGTCTAATGCAATTATATATAAGCGTATATCCATAGTTTTAATGCTGTTAGGGATGTAATTATCTAATCAGCTACTAACATCACACACATCTCTTTTCCCGGGATTTTACCTCGGTACAAACGAGTCTGTTTTCTGCAGGGTGGTTGGGTCCAGCTCAAAGAGAGAGGCGATGTCATTCCCATGAGCCACTGCAGCCAGCTTGTACTTGATGCTCTCCCCGTGAGACCTCTTGTTGCTACGGCTACCGTCCATCTGCAGGTAGGTCAGGTTGAAAGTGAGACTGGGAACATGAACTGATGGAAGAAGATTACTAGCACAGCGACTCACAACAGAGGCCGGTTCAGCACTGTCTCCCTTATAACCTGGATTCTCCTGCGGCGGCAAAAAAACATACATTAGTTACATTAACGCGCAGAAATCCCTTATGTCAGACTGCTTACTATGGAATGCTCACGCAGTGGGAAGTGGGAATATTATGCTGTAAACCAGGGGTGGGCGATTATTTAGCTTGAAGGGCCACGTTGGGTTTTAGCTCAGGTGGGGCAGGAAACTAAGCCGGAGGTCAGCTAAAAATCCTGCTGGATGGACGATTGACTGAGGAAATATGTTGAAGAGGCTGTAAATTGGTCCACCTAGAGATGATGATGAAGCTCCAAATGATGTTTAGCCCCACTTTCTTGAGAGGACATGTTAGCATGCTAGGTGAAGGGGGGGGTCTGGACCTTTTTCTAACCAATCACCCTGACAACCCTCTTCATTTGGCTTTTGGAGGATTGATTGTGAGACTGTGTGGGCCGGATTAAATAGTTCACCGGGCCACATGTGGCCCCCGGGCCTCAGTTTGCCCACCTCTGCTCTAAAACCATTACATTAGTTTGGATCTACTTCCCAGGTTGAAGAATAATAGCTGTATTTTTGCGTGAGCTGCCAGTGTTGCTATAGTTACCTCAGCAGCCAGGTAGTTACCAGTGGCTAAATGCTTGAAGCGGTAGAGGCTGTTCCAGTGTCCCGCTCCACCTCGACATGGGTCGTGATGGACAACCTAAAGGCACAATCCCCACACAGATGAAAGGGCACTGTGTCTGTGTGTGTATGTGTGTGTGTGTGTGTGTGCACCTGTGTGCAGGCACGTACCTCAACTTCCCATAAGGCATTGGAACTGGTTGCCGAGGTCGCCGACTGTCTCAGGGTGGTGCGGAGGAAAACGTGGAGTTTGCTCTTGTACTCATCACAGGTGAGGAACTTTTCTTGCTCAGCGTGAAACAAACGCACGACGTCCCCCTGAAAAAGTCCCAACAAAGAGCTTAAATGACACCGACGCGCTGACACCTTAAGCGGTAACAACTCCAGAGACTCACGCCTTTGAGGACTTCTTCTCTGTGGTCGCTGAAGGACATGAACAGGTTGATCTTCCAGCTGGTGTTGCAGTTCACAGAGTTCACCTGCAGGGGGCGACACCGGTATTTTCAGTATCGGAAGAGGCCTGCTGTGGTTCTGAAGTGCCTGTCTGACCTCTTTGCAGCCTTGATGGTCGGTCAGCTCATAGCTGGAAGCATGAAGTGGCTGGCCAGCATTAACCGGGTTCAGGATGACTTTATCTCCCACAACCACCTGAAGGACACAAATGCTCAGGCCTCTGCACACCTGTAATTACCGCCGCTCTGCCAAATACTGTAGTGGAGTTACGTTGTCTCCATTGGCACGGAGCTTCCAGAAGGGCTGGATAAAGAGCCAGGAGCCTTCATTCCCCGTCCCATCCAATGTGACTCGCATTGCATTCTTCTCCAGCAGAGCAGGGAGACGCTTGTTCACCGTCAGATATTTATTACTTTTCATGTGAAGCAACTGCAAACAGAGAACATCCGCAATTATCTTCTATCAAACTGTCACTCAAATCCTATACTACAAAAAAAATCAGTGTTCCACAGTGAAAGCATGCGAAAATCCTAAAAATAGATAGATAGATAGATAGATAGATAGATAGATAGATAGATAGATAGATAGATAGATAGATAGATAGATAGATAGATAGATAGATAGATAGATAGATACTTTTATCTATATTCATCTGAGACATCCTTCTAACATGACTGGCTCAACAGTTACAAATATGCTCAGCTGCAACGAGAACACGTGTTTAGACATGTGAAAGGTGTAGCTTTCTTATCATTAGCGCACACACACACACACACACACACACACACACACACACACACACACACACACACACACACACACACACACACACACACACAGAGGCATGGACATAATGCATTCCTTAGCCCCTCACCGTAGCCATCAGAACTAAATAGCTAAGCCTGACCCCAGCACTGACCCAAACCCAAATGTAGCCTTAAAACAAGATCTTATCCCTCAGACAGTCTGTTAAAGTCGTGAGGACGACCCACAATGTCCTCACGTCCCAAAAATCTGCTCACGCTGCAGGTGAAAGGCAGATTCTAGCCCACACTGTGTAGCATGTTGAAGAACACGGAGAAAGAGAGTGAGAGATGGTGTGTTCTTATCTGCTAGTCGACGTTAAGTTCACTTTGAAGCAGATCGTTTATCTGTTATCTTGTTCTGTGTTTCTCTCGCTTACACACACACACACACACACACACACACACACACACACACACACACACACACACACTTCTCGTACAGGAATCCTCTTTATCTCAACAATCTGTCAAGGCTTCGCATTGGTGGTAACCACTCTGTGTGTGTGTGTGTGTGTGTGTCAGGGTCAATATAATTTGGCTTTTTCGACATTTGCAAAAACAAAAAAGTTTCTAGATTTAATTAATTTGGGGACTGGTGAACCACCGATGCTCAAGGCAACACTTAGCTCAACTCAGTGCTCCTCGCCACTAGTTGGCGCTACACAGCTGCGGCGTGACAGCGCAGCGCGTCATCGAGTGCAGTCATCAACCCGCAAACATGGCAACTCCTCTCAGCCAAACTTTGAGTGAACAAAGACGAGCTAAACTTTGCAGAACGCAAACTCTGCAAATTCTACAGCACCAGGCCCGACCCAAGGTCAGACTGAGGCCCCAGAGGCAGTCCAGCACATACATGGAGGCAAGCATACATGGGACATGTCTCTGGAGGGAAAAACTCCCTTTTAACAGGAAGAAACCTTGAGCAGGTCCCGGCTTACAAGGAGGAACCATCCTGCTGAAAGCTGGCTGGGTAAATATATACACGGAAACTCTTGCCAGCCAGACACCTCGGACCACTCAGACGGAATTAAAAGCTTGAGTGGCTCAGCGGTTACAGACTGTGCATGTCAGAACTGCTGCTCAGGAGCTTCACCGGTCGAAGAGAGCCACTGCCTAAAAAGGCTCGGATAAAAGCTCGCCTGGACTTCACCCAAGGGCACGTGGGAGACTCCAAGGTCAGATGGAAGAGGGTCCTCTGGTCTGATGAAACCAAAATCAAGCTTTTTGGCCATCAGGCTAGATGATGTGTTTGGCGAACGCCAAACTCGGTCTGAGAAAGAGAAGCACGTCCTTCAGCAACAACGAGTCCCATCGTACAGCAGCTCCACAGAAAGGGTACAGTCCTGGAGCAGACCGAGCCCGGACCTGAGGGCCGAGGCCTGACCTGAGGGCCAAGCCCAGACCTGAGGGCCGAGCCCAGACCTGAGGACCGAGCCCGGACCTGAGGGCCGAGGCCTGACCTGAGGGCC
>BJFM01000037.1:10298-25877 GCA_016586285.1 Arothron firmamentum
AATGCAACAGGAGCTTTCATGCAGGGTTATTCAGATGAATTCTGTGATCTCTCATTGCTGCTTTTCTGACCCGCAAACCAACCTGCTGAAAACCAGCCAGACTGAGACACGTGAGGAGGTTTTCTGTGTAGAACCTGCTTGTCTGACACCCGGCACTTCATTCGCATGTGCAAAGCTGGTGCGAGGCTCCAGGCTCATAACCCTGAGAGTGAGCCATAAAATTAAAAGTCCAGAGCCTGTCCCTCCTCTTTATGTCTCATTCATGGCTGTATTACTATGGGGGAAGCAGGCTGATGGTAACGCGGAGATAAAATGATGATTTGCTCGTGCATAATGCGTTAAATGTCATTTCAGGCTGACGTTATGAATGCCCACACTCCCCTCCAGAACACCTGTGTGTTTTTGTGTCTATTCATCATAATTTCCTCCCCCTGGAATGGAGGATTATCCGAAAGCCGCGGATGGTTATGACTTGAAATGGGCTAGTTCGGAAATTTTTCATCCTTCAAATCATCAATTGCAGCTGGCGACGTTCCCCTCGTGGAACATCGTGATCTTTCCCTCCATGCAAATCAACCTGAAAGACAATAACACAGAAACAGCACGTCCGAGTCCACGTGTCCCTCCTTTCCCCCACGTGAAGCTGCTCGATTAATATCCGTCAGGCAACAAAACGGCGGTCCATTTTACATCTGGAAGGCAAACATGCACCTCTCATCATCATTAGATCTCCCAGAAAGGTGGTGCCGTGTCCTTGAAGTAGCTGATGTCGTTAAATGAGCGAGAGGGGCCATTACAGTTTCAGAGCAAGTCAGCCAATCATATTTCTAATTAGACTCATGATTTTGTTTTAGGAAAGTGATTCATTAGCCAGCATATTAAATGCCTCATAGAGCCTCACCAACTGACTGACTGTTCCATTAAATGAAGAGGGAGGCGAAGCCAGCGTTACTCTCTCCAGGAGAGAGTGCTTGAGTCCGTAAATACAGGCTTCCTCACTGAGAGACTTCAGGGTCGGAAACTGCAGAGGCAGTATTTGTTCAGTTTCTGCTTCAAGATGAGGCTAATTCAGTTGATGCCTCTGATAGCACAGACTATTTAGCACAGAAGTGCTATTGCTGTCTGACAAATTGGCTCATTTAGCATCGTTTGGGTGGGAAACTGGGAGACTTCCCAGATATATGGGAAAATTAAAAAAAACCCAATCTAAATAATCGGTATGTGCTCTACATAAAATAATAATAATAATAATAATAATAATAATAATAATAATAATAATAATAATAACAATAAGAATAATAATAATAACAATAATAAAAAATCAAAAACACATTACATGTCACTTAAATATAGGTTTAATGCCTGTAATTTTTAAAATACTGCAATTGATATGATCCAACTCATCCAATTTTGGTCTCTAAACTCCAGGTTTTCAAATGATATTGACCTTTTTTTGGGGCGACACACATCCATAAATCCAACAAATAGCAGCAGCATGTCCACTCAAAAAGGCACCCGCGTCATCACGACATTGTGTTCTGCTACAAAGCGCGGCAGAATTCATGCATGAAACCTGTAATATGAGCAACTTTTTTCAGGGTCTCTGGAGCAGTGGCTCCAGCGACTGTTTGAGGTCCGTTTTAGATAGGCTGCACTTTCCATTCCAAGTAATTACCTGACATTACTATTTCTTAAAAACCTGAATGAACGCCAGCACGACGTCAGTTCCGAATAACGTTTGAGCACTTTCAGCATACGTCTCAGATTTAACTCCCTGTGCCCTTTTTGTGCTCCATTAACTCCGATGTGTTCTTTACATCTGTCCATTTGTCCACATTCTGCTTATTTGCATTCAAAATTCCTTCCTGGTTACTTTAGATTCAGGACAGCTACCTGCTGGGTGAGAATTGGAAATATGAATAATTGTCTGTGAGCCAACCCATCCAAGCTCAACATGCAAACAAGACCATGTTTTGCTGCTGGCAAATCAGCAGTGCTCTGTTAAAGAAAAATGCCTCTAAGAGTAATTAAAGCTCATAAAAAATAAAATAAAATAAAATACCCAAAGCGATCTTTTATGGAAATTAGAAGTTACCCAGCCTGAAGATGGATGCTTCAAGATGACGACAGGATGAAATGAGGAGACTCCTACCTTGTCCAAAAGCCCCTTTCCAAAAAAGATGTAGGCAGGAGCGGAGCGCTGGGGTTTATTTGCTCTGCAGGCAGTCATGCGTTTTCCTCTCCTCCTTGGAGAGTGAGGACAGTCATCCTGCCTCGCTCACTGTCATCCTCCAGCCGCTGGAGCGGGAAAGCCACGCTGAGGACCGTCCGAACTGCTCCTGCCAGGCCCCACCCACCGCCACCCATCCGCCCCCCACCCCAGCAGCACGGAACCCTTTAATTAAGGAATGCTCACAAGCCATTAATTGACAGCATCACCTGGTGAGAGCGGACTGATGAGGCCATTAATAACTCTCAGTCAGTAACAGAAAAAATGCACTTTGGTGTCAGAGTGCAGGTCTGCATCCGAGGTGAGGGAAACAAGACAAAAAGTGGGAAATTAAAGGCAATTTGGCAAACCTCCATACACTAAGGACTCCAAATGATGGGATTTTATGTCATTTTACCATCATCTGCAGCAGCATTTTCATTCTGTTTTGAACTTTTTATATCTGAAGGTCACATCCGAACCACATGTCACAAACAGATTTTTTTTACTCATTAAATTACAGCTGCAAAGCAGAACGCTTCCCCAGAAACACAGGAAGTAAGCTAAAGCCATTTTCATCTTCATTTACAGCCTTGTTGACTAAAGAGATATTTGTAATGTTCCCTCATCCGGCAAAAAGGTTCGCAAGACAGCTACGTTACCAGCATTACTGTCCGTTTAGATGAAGAGACGATGACCTTCTCCATTATCTTTGCTATCCTGTTTCTCAATGGAAGTTGTAGTTGGGGGAAAAATACACAGGTTATGTGTGATTACTGAGTTACATAAAAGAAAAAGCACCATATATTGTACTTTCAACCATTACAAGTCATTTATCAGCAGCCATTAACATTGCTGCATTGTAAAATGATGAAAATATACAATACTAAATGTTTTTTTAATTATTTTTTTCCTGCACACTGTTTGTCCCTTGGTGACTACTGTAGAAATTTAATGAGGAAAACAATTCAGCACCCACTGATAAGGCTCCATGTTAAAAAGTAATGAACTTATCCATTGATTGGTCCCACGGAGAGTGCAGGTGAGTGCATTCGGCCCAATCGACAGTCTGCCGCAGCTCACGGTAGCTTTGTTCTGTCGCCATGGTGAAGTGAGATCGGTGCTCGCGTCGGAATGGGAAGTTTTTCTCCCGATTCAATCGTCTCAGTTCGCGTTTGCTAAGAGATGCAAGGTGACACCAAACCCTAACATCATCATTCTTGACCGCTTCACCTCATCAGAACAAGTTGGGTGCTTGTGTGTTCATAAACTAGCACGTGCATGAAAAAACCTCCACAGAGACATAAAGTCAAGGTCAGTTATGAATTGTAATCTTTAAAGCATCAGAAGATAAAAAAATATATATTGTTTTTGGTTGTCCGACTTTAACACCAGCTTGACATTTGAATGTTAGGATAAAGTTCTGAATGTTACGGAGGCCCGAAGAAGACATGTTTTTCTCGTAATCTCGAGAAAACAAAGTCCATTTTCCCATCATCCTAGGGGACGCCAAGGGGGTTCTTACAGCAGTCAGCGTTAACAATCACTTATTATAGGATGGCGTAAATATATTAAAAAAGATTGACTTGATGAAGATATAGCTGATGTGGGTTTTGGTGATGGTAACAGCTGCTTTGTACAGCTACTTCAGCAACAGAAACAACCACACTGGTTGAATTATATTTTCAAGTACAACAGGCTGAAGCAGTGAAAAGCAAAGCTGGAGGGAGCAGATGACATATGACACTAAACCAATTAACGAAAACATGAAGGGGAAAAAAAGCAGTTATAACTACGTGACACAGTTGACACGCATCTCCCCCTTCCATTCCATGCACACTTTTGGCTAATTTTCAACCGCTTCGGTGTTTTGCGGGTGGGAAAACAGCACTGCACGGCGTTTTCTCACAGGCCGCAGTTCGTCTGCACGGACAAAGAAGCACCGGAGCAACAGCCTAAAAGTTATGACTATGAATACTTTTGGGGTGATCTGTTCCTGTAGAACAAGAGGTATGAGCACCTCTGTGCACCAAGAGATCACAAGATAATTATCTCAAGATCATGAGAAAATGGGGTAAAAAAAATAAAATAAAAATGTCCGCTTAAGGCTTCCGTAGAATTTGCAGAGTCAGCTTGTGTCTTAACTTTTTAATTTCCGGGCACGTCGGGGTGGAATTTCTTCGAGACGCTTCCCGGCACACCGCCAACCTCCGACGATGACGAATGGGCTTTTTCAGGTCATTGTCTCAGGTTGAGTTATTTATGACTGCCGCAGTGTTTCTGTAACCCGACCACGCCATCGTCAGACGCCGCCAAGGGCCCTGACAGCATCGACCACTTTATAGTTTTCTCAGATCTGTCTCAGATGCCGTGGTGACGCATTCATCTTCAGACAGAAGAACCGTCTCATAAGTCTGCTGCCGCCGGGCGTATTGATCTACCCTATGAATCTTTTCGGTCCATGGAGTTTATATTGCAACTTTCAGGGCTTGTCCTCTGCTGAATTTGCGTTGCTGAGATGCTGGCCTGGTGCCTTCTGTTGTCTTCAGCCTCGTTTACATAGATTATCAACAGACGGCTTCCTAATACCTTTAAAATGTTTCTTTGTTCAACCCTTTTGCCAATGAAGCGATCAACATTTTGCCTTTAAGCTTTTTTTTTTTTTTTTTTTGGCTTTCTGTCTGTTGGACCAGACATCTCATTATGTTAAATCCTTAAAGCTTTTTTCCCCTCCATCACCATTGGAAGTTAAATTTCTCCTAAACTACATTAATGGATGAATGCATACTTTAACCTGTAGGTAACCCTCACATGGGTGTAACACTAAGACTTAACCAACCTTAGGTAAATGAGTTCAGAAAGGAAATATTCAATACATTTTTGGACGTTCACACAATCTAAAAATGCACTGAGCGTTTTAAATGTTGAAATCCACGTGAGTGGACTTTTATCCTTTGAAGCCTAAAAAAACAGAATACCTGTAGGAATAAAAATTCCTCATTTCCAGATGCTGAACCCGTCCACTCTGTTGCAAAAGGCCATGCAAAGTTCAGCCACAGATTCGGCAGAGTTTTTGAGATATCCCCCAAAGGCTGTCATCAAATATTAACCTGACAGTTGTCCTCAAATGTTGGAGAAGAACTTGCCCTCCGATTCTGTCTGTCGCGCTGCTCTTTAGTCCCCACAGCGAGAAGTGGCTCTCATTCCTGTCACCGAGCGCTGTCATCCACTCATCCGAGGAGTCGCTTTTGGGTGATCCTAAAATTTCACACAACAAGAAAAAAAAAAAGAAAAAAAGTGCCTGGCCTGGATTTGATCTCACACAGTGTCATGCTTTTGGGGTGTTTTGCATGTAGCGCTGCACTCCTGCCAGGAGCTTTGTTTTTTTTGTTTTTTTTCGCAATAATTCCCTTCCCTTCACTTACGCCACGATCAGGAAGGTGCGAGGCGCAGCCATTGCACTGCGGCTGCGCTGACCCCTGCCAGTTCCCCAAATGTGGGAATCTGGACTGCATCATTTCTGGTAGTGGGGGACTGCGTTTGCGCTCTCTCCCAAAAATTTCGTTGTAGAGCACAATGACAATAAAAGCATTCTATTCTCCAAAAACAGAGCTTTAAAGGTCAGGAACTTGCTTTGGGCAGACATCTCTTGTTGTCGCCCTTTCTGATGTTCTCCCACATCACAAACTGATTACACTTTTAGGTTAAATCCTCATTTCCTTCCACAGCCAGAGGAATACAAACACGCGTGGCTCCAGCCTCCGCTTGGCCAAGGGAAATACTTCATCAGCTTGAGTTAGTTTCATGCTAAATCATTAATAGGGAAGTAAAGGCTTGCCGTCCTGAGATTAGCATGTCTTATTGTTCAAACACTCTGCTGTTTGGGAGTTAAAAGTGAAACCGGCGTAAACACCAGCGTCATGGGGCTTTTCTATTATTTGTAAAAGAGACGTGACACTTGCAATCCATACGCAATCGCTTTGAACATTTCGTACCTGATCTTTGACGGCCGACTTCACCTTGGGGGGGAAATAAGAAAGAATTACACATCAGCTTGGTACCATGGAAACCACTAAGGAGCAAGTTTAATCATTTTATTGGCAAAGAAGAAATCACTGTTATTTCACAGAGCTTTCACGAGAACTTCAGAACTTGGCGCATCTGTTCGGTTCCCAAGCTGCCTTCTTAGAACCGAATTTGTGAAGCCATGCATTCAGAAGGTCCTTAAGTTAGTGCTAAGTCTAGGCCTCCCTCTAGTGGCTGGTTGTAGTATAGACTTCAATTATCAAATTTACTTATCAAACCTGGGGAATGGGGGGGATAAAATAGGATTATATAATTGATATTTAAGGTATATTAATGTATTTTATTTATTATGGGATATTTTCTGACTACATTCATACTTACCATGAACTCCACTGCATGGAGCATGTTTTTTTGCATTATTTACCTCCACCATGTCTCTCTGCAGCTGTGTGGCCTTCTGGGAGCCTTTAAATGTCTTCTGGACCTTGTACAATAAAAACAAACAAACAAACAAAGACCCTACCATTGAGTGTTCCTGAGAATAATCTGCGTTTCTGAGCCTGTCCCGTCTTCCTTTCATCCCTCTTCATCCTGACCTTATTGCAAGGGTCAAACACTTACTTCGGGCACTCCTGTTCTGCTGACGTGCCAACTGCTCCGCTCTTGCTCAAACGTCCCAATTTTTAAGAACGATACACAAACAGCTGATTGTGTGAGTGTTGTCCTGGTTGTGAGTGTCCTTTGGTGTCTTCATTGCTAAGATATCAAAGTATACTTTGATATCATACATACGACAATGACAGTTGAATAGAGTGGAGGCAAAATGTCAACGGAGTAAATGATTCAAGCAATATTCCCTTGTGTCGGGAATGATTTGTGGCTCAATTTGTGCAGGCTTGAAAGCAGCTGAGGCTCCAATATAAACGGTAAATGTGATATTTGTTTCACAACAAGAAAGTGGCACCATCATTCCAGAGACTTCATTACCTTCAGCCGAAGCTGACCAAAGACTTCACCCGCGACATCCCACAGCTCTGACATTTTAGGGCTGACCTCTGTCGATGCCCCCAGTGCTCCATCCACTGATGACGGTCGTTTGTTGTCTGAGCTTTTCCCTCAAAGGTGGGATTTTGGTGTTGATGCAGTGTAACATTGGGGGAATCACTGCAATCAGCGAAGGGCATGAATATGCAGCATTTTTACTGGCAAAGTTAAGACGCTCCAAACCCACTTTAGGCCTATTTTCAGACTCCCTTTTGTTTCCCAGGTCTTAAAGAAAATAATTTATTGCCAGTTAAGATCATTTTTAGATGAGCAAAATACCTTTAAACCCATCACACTACTGATTCAGCTTCACTGAGGGTTTTAAATGAAATTCTTTTCCACCACAGACTGGTCGGGATGAGGCGTTGAAGGTTTTAGTGGAGAGTTTTGGTGATTCGTCTGTAGCACCCTTCACGCCTTCCATTCTTGGGCCTCTGGTTCAATCGAACCTCGCTCACCTGAGACACCTAAACCACGGTTAAATCATTTCAATCTCGGATTATCACAAATTCTTCTGTTCCAACTCGCTGTGCGCGTCAGCTGTATGGCCACATGTGAGCTGGGTGAGCTTGACGGTGCATGTGGATGTGCAAAGAGAGACTATAAATCACAATTCGTGTCCCATTATTATTACACATGTATTAGAGTTGATAGACTGGAATGTTTTCGGCAGATTAATTTAAAAATGAAGTAGAATCATTTTGTAGATGCAGCTGTCTTAATGTGTATAGCACTTCTGCTACAGAATAGATGCTGCCATTTCCGTGCAACATATTATGGGTAATTTCAAAGAGACCTTTGAGGTGAGTACCGTATAATAAATATTAAATTGCTGTCATACCGTAAGCTTCAGTGTCCAGGAAACTGGGGCACATTTCTGTGTGTACCCTTCTTATACCATGTTTTAAAATAACAGGCGGGTAAATAAAATCCATCAAATCTAAAACACGCTGACACACGCGGCGAGGTGGAGTCTCCAAAGAAAACAAATCTAATTTAATTTCCTGTCCTCGGCAGAGCTCTGCGCAAATACTGATGGATGCCTGTCATGCCAGGGGACTTCTTTAGAGGGGGGGAAAAAAAGATATGAATTCAATTAATTAGGGAATGCACTTAGACATGGCTAATAGAATTTGAAATGAGCACTTTTGTTTCATTAACTGACAAAGCCTCTGGGGCCGACTGAAAAACACGGATGGATTATTCTGCAGTCAGGATGGGAAGGGAAAGCACAGCAGCAGAAGTAAATGACTAAAGGCAGTCTGTGTCAACTCATTTCCACGAGCAAATGGGGAACCTGCCGCTGCAGTTTGAGTCAAACCTGCGTGAGCTGGGTCAGTTTCCCATCTTTGTTCTAAATTCCAAATGTAGCTTTTAGATACCATCAGTCATTTCCTGCATGCTCTGCAAAGCCTGCATAAGAGACGGCGTTTCCTGGATTACTGCTTATTTAAATACAACAGACTCTTGACAACTCAATAATCACTGAAAAATTGGATCCAAGAGCAATTAGAGGACAAACAAGGCCTTGTATTTATATGTGTATGTCTTTTGATTTTTGAAGAGAAGCCACCCAGGAATGGGAATAAAGCCTGTCAATAGCGGTATCTACTCATAGCGTAAAATAGATTTTGCATATATGATACTTAGATTTGATTAAAATAAATAATGGGCGTGAGGGGAGCGTGTCTGTCAGACAGATCTGTTGTGATGTTTGCAGCAGCTGCTTTTGAAATTCTCTCTCAGTCCATTAATGGCTGCCGTATGTGTGATTAAAGTAGCATAAAATGTGTGATTGATAATTGGCTGCATGTGCACTGTGCTCCCCAAGACCTCCAGTTCCTTTGATATTATCTCTTTTATTGAATAAATCTGTCTGCTTATAGAAATATGATTGGACCAATTTTGTTCTTTACTAAGTAATTGTTAAGTAATTGTTTTGTGTTGAATGTAATATGATCGACAGTTTTTTATTACAAAAATTATTATCGACACCATAACAAAGTCATTTTATGTCAGTGCATTAGCGACTACATGACACTGAAGGACAAATACTGTGAGATAAGCGAAGCATTCCAAACGTAGCTGGTGAGCTGAGGATGTGTTTGGTTCTTGAAAATAACCCGGATAGTCCCACTTGTAGTCACATGACTCCAGAATCATACCTAAATATCCTTAAATTCCAACATTTACATAAATGCAGAGTTGTCTGCTGATAATTTAAATGCATAAATTGAAACATTGCTGCACATAGGTGATGTGTATGGAAAAATAAAAACAGTAGTAAATGCACTTATCTTTCCAGTATTTGGACACAGGAAAAGCAATACTTTTAGCGTCGTATACCATCTTTTTTTATCGGCAACGACATGACTGTCCTGACAGGTAATGCTTTTTGTGGATTCCTCTGAAATAATAGTCCGGCCAGCTCCTGAGCCAATCAGAGAAGTGACTGTGACCACAGAGAGGCAGGTTAGAGATGAAAATATTACAGGACATTGAAAGTATGGGCTTTTTGTTGCTTTGAAAGAAGAACGTTGTCCGTTTTTTGTTTTTTTTTAATTGAAATTCCTTTTAAGGGGGGCTGCTTGTAGATGTCTGTGTGCCTGGAATTCTAAATAAATGTCTGACTGAACCATCACTTAAATTTTAAAACATCATTGTGCAAAATATGCATGGGAAACAGTGTAAAACAGCATCATTGCCTGCTCAGCCTCCATTTCCTTTGCAGACAGTCAGGGAGTCTTAATGGAGTTTGGCATATTAATAACCTTAGACTAAACCTTGTATAGGTCAGAGCTAAGCTTCTTTAATACTCTACCTCAACCCTCTTTATCAGCACCCGCAGCCTTTCCTTTCCCTGCCATCGTCCGTGCACCATCTATCCTAAAGCTCATTTCCCGAGCATTTTCAAACACTTAGCTGTCAGAACCTCACTGAGTCAGAATTTACCTAATGCACGTACAGAAACAGCCTTTATTGCCTTCGGCTCACTTGTAATGCTCAGTGTATCTTTCAATAGACACACTTGATGACAGTATCTTACTTTTAGGTGACAGCTTTCTGCTATTTCACTGAAAATCCTACAGTCTATTCCACTTCTGTCAGATAATTGGCAATTTGTTTTCTGGAAAAGGGACAAGCTTTGTGTTGCTGTTAAGAATAAATGACTTGACCCTTAAGCTGCAAAAGACAAAATAGAAATATCGTGTGCATGTCAATTAAGGGGCTTATGTTGAGTCAATTGATTGTCCAGGTTTTGCAGTATTTGCAATTTTTCTGTAGTTATTTTGTAGTGTATCTATGACTCATAAGCATCTCAGGGTGTAAATGATTCATATGTTTTTGTGAAATATGTAGACAATTACAGGTTTGTGATAGGTTGCTTGGTCTAGATTTGTCCTTTGAGGTGAAGTCTGGAAGCAGTTTTTCACATCCTGACTGATAAAAAGTCATCTGTATTTTATAGCATTTTCTCTTTTTCTACTACTACTACTACTACTACTACTACTACTACTACTACTACTACTACTACTACTACTACTACTATTATATTCTCCTCAGAAATTTAAAAAAAAAAAAAAAAAAATCCTGGGCATGCGCAGTGTGACAACGAGGAAGTTGATGGAGCAGTCGTGACAGAGTGTAGTAGTAGTCTGCATAATATTACATTATTTACGCTGCCACAGGTCAGCTGTAGCTCAACAAATGGAGGTAGGGATGCAATAATCTTCTTTAAAAGCTTTATTTTAGTGCGTGTAGGGTTACACTTCTTTAGATGTCTGCGCAACTTCGAGGAAGCTAATGCTAAAGCTACTTTAGCCGATTATTGTGTTGAAAAGAGGTCATACTCTCGAAAAGTCAAGATAAACGGAATATTTAGTGTTCGAATGATGAAAGACATAAAGGCTCTTGACATATAATATGGTTTTGTCAATATACAGGTGACGCACACTTATTTAAAAGATGGCAGTCGTCTACTAAAGTACACATTTCCTTATCCGTAATAAAAGTACGCAAAGCTTGAAATATCAACACGATCTAACAGTGTACCAATAAACAAAAGTATAAGAAGCTCATCTAGAGATATAGATTTATGATATACACTTTAAAAATTTGAATCTAGTAAACTATTGTTTTAGATATTCGTCACAAATTGCAAATTGTAGATTAAAACGTCACCAGCCTTAAAAGTATGTGTATGTCAAAATGTTACAAACTTGTTAAAAAGGCAAAATATGTAAATAAAACGAAATTTTTACCTTTTTCTTAAATTATCTAAAACTATAAAGAGGGTATGATTTAAATTGGCTGTAACTCAAAGAGGAAGTAGAATGCTTATTTAATATAATGCACAGTACAGCAATTACATATGGTCTTTTAAATTAGCAGATAATTGTTCGTCTGACAGGTTCCGTCAGGCTGTATGTGAATCCATTTTAAACAGGTGTGTGTGTGTGTGTATTTATCATTTTTGAACTTGTTTCTCAGATGATATAGGTGTATCCACAAGCTTCCACGGTATTCTGCTGCTGCAGCAACAGCAACAACGTCACGGCAGCCGCAGCCAAGAGCTTCCCTGGTGTAAAAGCTTTGTGGTGAGTTGACGTGACAGCGGCATATTTCTAAAACCTCCTCTGTTCTATCACTTCTCACAATGAAACTACAGCCAGAAGGTAAAAAGAGGGGAATTCAATATTGCTGTATTATGTTTTTAGGACATTTGTATGCTTTCATATACTGTATATACATAGATGATATCAATGAGGCTGTGGGAGGAGATTTTCCTGCACGATCAAGATCTACACGCAGCTCAGATTTATTAGAATTTGTAGATATTTTTGACTGATCCTCTGTACGCCTTCTCAAACAGATCCCATCATGAAGTCAGCTAGGAGCAGTATGCTGGGGGCTGGAATGTCCAACAGCAGTTTTAAGTATTCCCGCCTGGCTGCTGATGAGGATGGCTACATAGATTTGCAGGTAAGTCACAGTTTCTTTTGCTCATTAGTTTAAAACCACCATTTATGGAAGATTGGTTTGTACCTGAATTCAGTAGTCTGACGCTTTTTTTGTTTCCTCTTTTTTCTGATTGTCCCAATTTTGTCAAACAACACTCTAAAGTTCAAGAAAAGTCCGCCAAAAGTCCCGTATAAGGCGATCGCACTGGCCATATTCCTTTTTTTGATTGGCTCCTTGCTGATAATCTTCGGAGCTCTGCTGCTGTCGGGAGTCATACAGGTTGAGGTGAGTTCGGTCACTGTGGTTAAACCAATCTGTCAACAGCTTTTGTCTGGAGTCATTAATATTGGATTACAGTGTCCATATTCTTCTCTCGTGACAAGCTTATTGTCAGACGCATCACATTTTCCCACCGTGTGGGTTTAAAACGGCTAATAACCTGACAGATTTGTTCCCATGAGCCTTTTTGTTTTTTGTTTTTTTGTGCAGAATATCTCCAGCTACCGCTGGAAACAGACATCTTAAGCTTAATGAAAGCTTTGATATTTGCATTCCCCCCCCCACCCCCCAAAGTGAATATAAACTCTATAGTGTATGAAGGTAATTAACACCATAATGGTGAATTTAATTTGTGTGGGCAGACTCAGATTACCTTGTTTGCCCTACCTCCTGCATTTATGCTACACAACAGCCTGCTATTAATTGGCAGTCTTTATAAATTTCACATGGAAAATGAAAAAGCATTTAGTGCTATTTCATTTGACATTTTATTGGAAATAATGTGTAATTAATTCAAGTAGGTGCTGTGTATAGTGCTATTTCATTTGACATTTTATAGAAAATAATGTGTAATTAATTCAAGTAGGTGCTGTGTATAGTGCTATTTCATTTGACATTTTATAGAAAATAATGTGTTATTAATTCAAGTAGGTGTTGTGTATTACCAGAAATGTTCTGTTAATATGATCTAGATTGCCATTTTCCTCTACAGCTTTACTATATTTAAATTTTTCTCTGCAACCTGGCAGTGTCCTAATGCCTTTAAATAACTCTAATGAAGTTTTTTTTTTTTTTTTTTTGATGTGCTTCCAGTTCATCTTCTCTCTTCTTGCGTTTCCTGGCTGCACTCAGCTTGTCTGTGTTTGAAAATAGCTAATGATTTTAATATTCCAAAGACTTGAATGCCAACTGGTGGATTCCCTACTGTGATCTCCTTAATTCCTGACTCCGTGTGGGTGATTGCACATATTCTATTTGCAATTGTCAGTGGGAGGTTTATATTTAATTTATTTATTTCAGTATGTGAAACATGTTTGCGTAAAATCTGATTTGACGCCCGGGCATCGCAGGAACGTTTTGAGCGCTCTGCTTCCCAATCAACACACCTGAATTAAATATTGCGTGACTAATATCAGAATTAACAATAGTTTATGCACAAGCTTTAATCAGCCTTAAACCAGGCATCTCCTACAGTAAGAGGCTTAATTGAAAAGGTTGTCTTTCAGAGGAAAGTTTGCAAGGATGCTGTTATTGAAGTAAATTTGTTCATTTTTAACTAGCCTATTTAAAAAATGCCTCAAATACATCTCAACAGATCATACTCAGTGTTCAAAAGTTTGAAACCACCACATGAAAAAAAGCCCTGCAGTTCATTGCTGCGTCACAGTGCCACCTGGTGGTGGGAAAAAAGCAGTTGCTATTTATAGAAATTGGCAGCAGATCCTGGTGGATTGCCACTCTTCCATGAAATGATGAAAGTGGGCCTATGTGATAGCTTCCAGATGAAGTCATCCCGCCTGTGTGCCACTTGCACACCCTGGCAGGTGATTTTTAGATAAGTACACTTAAGCCCCATAGAGCACTGTAAGTATTTTTCTTCCAGCTCCTCATTAAAAAAAGAGAATTTGCGTGCTTGTCTGTGGGTCTGACATGCAGGGATCTGAGGCAGATCAGCATTCTGGTTCGTTAATTCAAAGAAAATGTTATCTGGTAAGCCCCGATGACAGATTCGTTTTTTTGTTTTTTTTTTCCAATAGCACCCGGACCGCACCATTCCCGTCATCATCATAGGGCTACTGGTTTTCCTGCCCGGATTCTACCACTTGAGAATCGCCTACTACGCCGCCAAGGGTTACCGGGGTTACTCCTATGACGACATCCCAGATTTTGGTGACTGAGGCAGTGAGAGGACTTTCTGGTGGGACACGCTGTGTTTTCGAGCTGCTGTTAGTTTAGATCGCTGAATGTTTGTAGCACACGAGGAGGCTTCATCACCCTTCTTTGTTCACAGGTGACTGATTCAAGTTTAATTTTATCTGGTGTTGTTTATTTTCTGCTCAGTGTGGCAATGTTGAACCTTGGAGATTTAACGGCAGTGAAAAAGGACCTTAAAAAGTCACCATAACGAGACGACTGGATGATTTCCTCTCGGCAGCTGAAAGAAGTAAATTAGCATATATTACAGGTTAGCATCCTAGAGACGGTTTCCTATTTATCCAAAGAATATTAAATTGTATTGAATATAACGAGAAACTTTTTGCCTGATATATTAGCAGCACTGTTCAGAAAGCATTACTTTTTTAAATGGAATGCGTTGCTTTCTCAGTTTACGCGTATTAATTCATGAAAGATGTATTTTTTATATACATTTGCCTGATTTAAGAAAAAAAAGTAAAAATGAGTGATCTCCTGTATGAAGTGATGAAGTGATATTTATTGGCCATAAACTGAAAATAAAATGCTGAGTTTATCATGTGCACTTAATTTAAACAACACATTGAGCACCAATTTATGTATATAGGATATAAAACCTGCAGCACATACTATAATAGACAAGTATGGTTTATTGCACTTAACACCTGTTGAGGAAACTCTCTTCACTTATGTGTTTCTCGCGCTGTTCTTTTTCTCAGGAAGACACAAACATATAATCAATTCTAAATCAATAAGATATATAATTTTTATTAACATTGAATACTGAAATTACTTACAGAAGCTTTTGGGGTCTTACCACAGGTCCCTGAGCACGGTGTCTGAGTTTGTGAGAGAGGAGCCCCGATCTTCATACAGACAAAGTATATGTACCACCTTACGATGTCGGCTCCAGGTTCCATCCCCCTATGCAACTCTTTGTGTGCACATACTATTACCACATTTGGCCTTGGTCATCCAAGACAAACCTTTTACGACCTCCAATCTCACACTACTCTCACTTCACTTTCAAACCTTCTAATTCCCTTGCTGCAGCCGGCACCCCTTCAAGCTATATAAAAAATACACACAATGATTCTAATTACAACAATTCTATTACACACACACACACACACACACACACACAC
>BJFM01000037.1:37857-80734 GCA_016586285.1 Arothron firmamentum
AAAACACTTAAACCCAAAGAGGGACTTAAAAGCTTTAAAATCAGAGCACCCACTCAGTCTCAAGGAGAGAGATGCACTGTGAGAGATAGACTCTGCAATTCATTCATTTATTCAGCTCATAACGGAGTAAAGACACTTCCATTTTGTGAACAAAGTTAAGTTTACATCGACTTTCTGGTGACTTTTTATTCTAGGAATTCTCATCTTTTGGTTTTTAGTGGTTTTGTTTGGCTATTATTGTTCAGCAGTTGCCCAGAACAACAATCAACCCGTCTACAGGGATTCCGCTGCACTGACCCAAACTCTACAAGCTTCTCTCTAGTCTTAAAACAAGAGCAAACAAAAAAAATATATATTTAGCTTTGCTCACTGCAAGCTGTACCTTGTTGAGACTTCTGTCAATTGAGCTTTGTTTTTCAATTTTTAAAATGTCAATACTGAGTGTGACTTCATCAACTCATACGGTGACTCTCAGACTCTTGTATGATTTGAAGCAATCTGTGGCTCTCAATCACAGTCCAGGGAAAAATCTGCTTTTTAAGGCATTTAGATCGAGGTTATGACGTCTGTTTTTTTCGTGTTTTTTGTCATAGCTTCTCCCACCTTCTCGCAAGTCCCACCCCCTGTCTTGGAGGCCCTTGTTGGAAGTCACCTTTCTCTCGCATGTGTTGCTCATGGCAACCCGTCCCCAACCATCACCTGGCTAAAAGATGGCAACGTGATTGAAAGAACAAGTACTCGGGTAGGTTTTTCCTCTTCCACTCTCTTCTAGGCATTCCATCCATAGATACTTTCGTACTGTTAATTCAAGGCAAATTAGAGTAGCAGCCTACATTCAGATTGTATGTTTATTTTGTGGTCAGAACCTGCCTGACAAACCATAATGAGTAATACCTCATGGTTAAATAACAATCTATGCCACAATCAGGCAGTCTGATAACACACTTGTCATTTAAGTTTCATCTCTCACGATAATATAAGACCTTAACTGTTTAACTACTGAAATGTGACTTCCTTTTATCAAACTGATGTCTGACTTATGCTTAAATGATGACTTCTGTTTGAAAATGCTGCAGAAAAATGACTCTTGTGCCTTTGAAAGGGGGCGATCAGTGTAAAATGCATTTCCGCATGATGAATGATTAAGGCGCTATCGCGTCGTCTTTTAGGGGCAGATGATGTAAAAGTCTCTGTTCCTCGCTTCAGATTCTTTTCAACTAGAGAAGCTTAACATCAACCGCCCTGGTAAAGGGACTGGAACAAAATCTCTCACAGAAACTGCTCCTGTTTTATCTGACGTTCACATTGATAAAGGAATTAATTTTAATTAAAAAACCTACAGGACAAAGTTTGCCTTTGAATCCATTCAAGATGGTGACAGTTACTCTTGCTCCTTCTGCCTTCATGGCTGTGGCTCTTTTCCAGCATTCAAAGTTTGCCTCATTTTCCGGGGGAGAGAATTAAGTTTTAAAGTTGCCCGTGACATGTCGCAGTGACAGGTTTTAACATCGGAATAATTCAATAAGACACACAGAGAGCAACTTCCAACAGCTTCAGGAGCTAATTGTTGAGGTTGAGGCATTAAAATGGTAATTTTGACCTATAATATTAGCAATCCTTAGGCCACTAATGATGCATGGTGATTCTGTGGTTACAATGTTATTATATGACTTTCTTTATGGAGTTTGATTATTCTCTCCATGCTTGTGTGGGTTTTCTCAGGGTCTGCCAATTTCCCCTCCATCCGAAACATGTTAAAGTTCATTATGAGTCAACAGCCTTGACCAGTGCACTCATTCATCAGCTGGCTCTGGTCCCCGAGGGCTGCGCAGTAGCTCTCATCCAATCTGGTTAAATGCAGAGGTCAAATTTAAGTGTGCATTGTGGAAAGGTATAGACTTTGCTTGCACGAAACTCTTAATAAAATGAAATTACAGGCCAAATAAAGCACTCCGCTCAGGTTAGAACATCATCCGGTTTTCACTGGGGAACAGCTGAATCTGTCATCATGCATCCGCGCCTCAGTTTATCTGTCACATTGTATTTGCCAGGATGGACTCCTATCTCTGCGTGCAGTGAGCGCGCAGGCTGCAGGACAGTACACCTGCCACGCCTCCAACTCAGAGGGAAACGTGACTCGCGTGACCAAAGTCAAGATCAAAGGTCAGTTGTTGTTGACGCCTGTCGATCTGCCTGCGCGGCGTCCCATTGCCTGACCGGTGGCACTCTCCATATCCGTTTCATCCCTCTTACATCATACGCCGCGGCAATAAATGAAAAACTAAATTGAATTGCAATTCGTCTTGGTGATCACAGCATGAGACGCAAGGACGCGTCAATTTCAAAGGCTGCTTCTTGGAGATCTGTTTTCTCAGCTGCAGCAAATGCACCAAACAATGATGCTTTCAGTCCAACATTGAGCATTTCTCGAGTTGACATCACGAGGCAGCGTGTGAAAAATGTAATGTTTATGCTCTCTAAATTCAGGACAAACACATGTAAAGTATGCACATATATCCAACAGCAGTGGATTACACCTACACAGCTTTGCATAATACTGAATTTAATTCCAACTATTTCTCTTTTGTTCCTCCTGCCGATGTTCTCTGGAGAGCCGGGGACACGTCTGCAGCTTGGCAGGGCCGGGAAAATGTTTTGTTTTGGTGTGATGTCTCTGCCAGGTCTCGCTTCACTGTAGCATCACACAACTGCAGCGGCCACGTTCTGTTTAATTATCAAGAGGAGACCCGAGTCACATGACCAGAGCCTTGGCATCATTTGCTTGCGGTGTTGCCACATAGATGGATTACGTTGGATGAATGGCTTATCTGGATAAAGTGTGTCTAAAAACCCACTAAACTGTCAGGTTTTTTTTTATCAGCTGTGCCCATCAAGCTTTTAAGGTTATAGTCCTGAACATTAAAGACTGCTGTGGAGATCATATTAGTTGAATTTTTTTCTTGCAGTAGGTCTTTTAAACAGCAAACAAATTCATGGCGGTGTTATGTTAGAATAAATGACTCATCGACACCCAAACAAATTAGCATCTTAATGTTCCGTGATCTTGCGATTTTAACCCTGGGCTGTGCACATACAATGTTTTTTCTAATCTGCTTTCCGCTAGGTCCACCCGTTATTGTCGTCTTCCCGCAAAGCATCTCGGTCAACATATCCCATGATGCACTGCTCCAGTGCCAGGCATACGCTGATCCCCCTAACATGACATATGTGTGGAGGAAAAATGGAGAAAACGTGTATCACACAGAGTAAGTGCATTCATTAGTCATTGTTGGAAGTAGTCCCCAACCCCAACCCCTTGATTGATTAAAATGTTTCTCTACTGTTTCTGTTTTTTCCCCCATGTATGTCATCAAATGGGGATGTAATACTGCATTTTTCCTTGAATGTTTTATTGACTTTCATTAAATAAAACCCAGTAAGACAGGGCAAAGGGGTAATGGAAAGAGCGTAGGATGGAAAGCAAGAAACTGCTTTCCATTTTTCACTCTAGTATGTTGAAAGAGATAAAGAATAGTACAACTATTAGTGTTAATAATACATAAAATTACTGATAATAGCGCACTAGTTACACGGCTACCCAGTACAGTGACTGCAACATGAGGCCATTTTCTTCTAATGGCCAGTGTACGCCTCGCAATTATACAAGTATACAAATGAGCATCATGGGAGAATCATGGAGATATATTTGGTCACGGCTCTGAAACCGTGTTCTTACGGACGGTGTCAGAAAGTTAGGATGACCATCTCATGGTGTGACAGCTACTGCAACATACGTCTACTCACAAATAGAATTACAAAGTCGTAGTTGCGTTAAATGCTAGATGCAAATAAGTACGTACTTCCAACACCCTTTGCAAAATTGCCATCTCAAGTTTGCCTCTTTTCCAGAACTACAACCGAGTTTACATTTCAGTTCTTCTTCAGACTTTTTTTCTGCACACATGAATGACACTATAATGAGGGTTGATAACGGGCTGATAATTATGTGGTTCAAGCCTTTTACGTGTGTCACTGTATTAAAGTAAAAGTTCAGATAGCATTTGCACTGAGTACAAAAACAGCAAAATAATACAAAAGCTCCAATTCTTGCTTATTTTCTAGAAAAAACAGGATTTGGAGTGTTAGAATAATTGCTGAAATAGACCTAGTTGCCTTTTTAAATGTTGGTGGCTGAGAGTACTTCATTTATCAGAGGACGTCAGCAAAGGTGAAGCATTAAAACAGACAAAATAAAAGGGCTGAGTCATCTGTATTAACTAATTAACATCAAAACTGAGATGATACAGTACTTTGGAAGAGCTTTAAAAATGCAGTCCGCAAGAGTTCAACAGAGATAAAGAGCAAAAATAAAAATCTTTAAATTAAAGCTATTAAAGCTATATATTTACTTGTTGACTAAGTCAGTGCTTGGATACTGTGTAAATGGATCATCATTACATCATCATACGGGCCTTGGCCTCTAAGATATTGATAAATGTAATGTAGTGGTGTTAAAGAAGTGAAGTAGTCAAAGAAGTTCAGGCCTTCTTTTGATTCGCTGCCATTTTCACAGCATTTGACACACACTGAGATGGAATACTGAATAAATTGCATTCTTGCAAGGTGTCATCATAACTTGTCACGTCACATGCACAGTCAGACCAGCAAGTGAGGTGTGTGAGTGCAGTTCCATTTTCAGCCGATAGATTTACATGACAGAGCAATGGAATATTTGTGCATTTGACATCCAAAAGCGTGCACATATGACACCGTCTAAATAAATCTGAGCATTTGAATAAAGTAGAATAGAAAAGATAACGTTATTGTCTCAGAAATTTGTCTTGTCACGGCTTTTGATTAAAAAACACACATTTGGGCATTATAGACAACCCCACACAAATATAAGGCTAAAAACAGGTAATAACACAATACAGTTTAAAATAGCTAAAAACAGTGAAGTCTATTTCATGTTATTGAGAGCAGCTATTGCAGAGGGGATGAAGGATTTTGCGTAGATGTTTTTCCTGGCCAGTGGGGTTCTTTAACTTTTAAAAGCACTTCCTTTTGCTGGATTTATTGTTGTACATTCTACTTCTCAGCGCGAGTGTGTCATATATGTCACAATGACCATGCTCTGGTATGTGTGCGCCATACTCTGTTTATCTTTGCACTCAACACGCACGACCAGCCTTTGCAATGCCTCAGTGCCCACACGGACAAATGTTGGCATTTGCAGACACATTCTGTTGATCACTTTTGAACTAGTTCATCAATTAGCCGGAAATGAAGCAGAAATTCAGAGGCAGGCTGATCACAGTTGTTGCAGTGTGTCACAACAATTTACAATTACTTTTCCTGAGTAGGATCGGGTCAGAAAGACGGGTCATAATTCCATTTTTTGCGACGCGCGCTAAACAATTCTCATTAAAATAGCGTCGGTTTTTTAATCCTCTTTCAACATTTCATTTGAGTTTAAAAGCGCAGAGTGTGTTTGTGCAGTAATGATGATTAGACTCTATGGATGACTGAGAGTTACAACAATAGCAACCGGATCGAGAATATACGGTACATGCCTGTCAGTCTATTGTCATCATAAATTGTTTTAATCAACGTGAAACAGAAAAGGTAATATCATATGTCAATATTACTTAAAAGATTTTGCAGGTAATAAAGACTTCCCCCCACCTTATTTTTATGTTATTTGCAGCAATATCTGTATTTGACCATTTGCAGTCCAGCTCAAACTGTTATTCAGAACAAGTATCAAATGACTCAAAGCAGCCAGGGATTGGAGCGTTCCTAGCATGTAATAAAATGCGATTGTACTTTTATTTTTAGTTCTTAGCTGGTCGTCTGCAGCAGGAGCTTGTTAATATAATAAAGGCAGTTCCTGCTGCTGGATGCACTTCAGTCATGTAAAGTCTGCAAATCTGCCCGATTGTCACTATATTTAGAGTTTTCAGAGGTTTAATTCACCGTTAAGATGATGTTTTGCAGGTGTAATACAAGGTTGTAATTGCATATTTTTTTGTATAAAAACCAATCTGCTAATACAGTGTTAGGACTGATGCTGTTGAGCTGGACGGTGTCATGCTGGCTTTGAAAATTGACTGACTCGGTGTGTGTCTTTCTTTTCTTTTTTTTTCTTAAATAAGGTCACTGAAGTCACGAGTTAAGATCATGGTAGATGGAACTCTACTCATCTCCAGTATCATCCCGGAGGATTCAGGAAACTACACCTGCATGCCAACCAATGGCCTGCTGACCCCGCCCACAGCCTCTGCCAACCTCACTGTGATGCGTACGTTTCTGTGTCGCTTTCTCTCTCTCATTTTTTAAAATTATCATTCATAAACAAAACAGATTTCTCAGCATTAAAACATTTTTTTAAAGAGCCCTTTTTTTTTTTTTTTTTTACACTTTTTTAATGGACATTAAGACATCGATGAAGTTTGAATTCCTGCCAGCAGTCGCTTTTATGTAATTTACAAATCGGCAGTCTTGTATGATGATTGACTGCGGTTGAAATTTTCAGTATCAAATCTCAATACTAAATTACAATATGTGTGAATAAACATAAAAGATTTTATGCCAGCAGATTTTGATGTTTGCTCTTCTATTCTGCTTGTTATGTGCGTATGAGTAACGTGCTGGCTAACTCACTAGCATATGTGCTATTTTTAAGAGAAAAATCACTCTCAAACCACCTTCAATTAGTCACAGGCTGTGTCTGAAATCTCTCACTCGTTCCCTATTCACTTCTCACTATGCCTTGACTTGGCTTGAGTGCACTCACTAATAAGCGGAATTGTTCTTTCAGTCAATCTGCCATCACGCTGTAAAATGCGTCATAGCTTTCCATAAGAAATACTTACCTGATTTGACGTCAGCGCCAGATGAGTAATTTTATTTTTTTTCTACTCATTAATAAATACAAAGTACTCACTGGTTGTTTGTCCGTTGATGTACTATTATGTCCTTAATTTCTTACACATGCAGCCTGAAAGGATGATGGGAAATGTTGCTTGGTTAGGGAGTGTTGCATTTTATAGGGTGCAATTCAGACACACGGTCAAGTATTTTTCCTATCGGAACATATATGTGTGTTTTACTGTTGTGTTGATGCAGCTGTGTGTTAAGTGATTAGTAAACAGCTCTTTACTAAACTGTCTTCAGATCCAGCCCAAGCCCTTCAAATGCCCCCGCACACATACCTCCCCACAGGTATGGAGGGTGTCATCACATGCCCGGCAGCCTCTCAGCCTCCATTGCTTCGCGTCGATTGGACAAAAGATGGCGCATCCCTGGACCTGTCCATGGTACTGAAAACACTACATTCTCCATTCATTGCATGCCAAACGTTTGGTCAAAATCTCTTTAAACGCAAACAGTTGGAGAACAAAACAACCTTTACATGTCTAAAGTAACAGTTGACGCATTTCATCTGTATGTTAAACAAAATTATTGCTTTTTTTCAGCTTTTCAAAATAACAGAAGACTTTTGTTTGACTTCTACGGGTCCTGTTAACTTCATTTTCTTTGTAATATTCCAGCTGAGGAAACGGGGACCTGAAAATATTGCGATATCTTAGCTATGTGGACTTCAATCCTTTTCATTTTCAGACTCATAGGTAACTGCTCAGAGGAACCCAAGGCTGCTGAATGCAGTGAAAAGATTAGAGGAGTCTGGGTGTTTATAAAGCTTTGAAAGTTGCATCACCTGTCTTTTCCCTAATGATGACTGTAAACAAGCCAGAGCTCTAACAGGCTAATTAAGCTCTGATGCTTCAGCCAAAGCTGTCTGAGAACTCAGATCTGAGTTTTCTTTCCTGTTTTTTGTACAGCACAAAACTAATACATTGATATCGCTTATTGAAATGTTGCCCATAGTTCTGCAGGCCCCTATATTTGGCTGTGCTGCACTCAGAAACTCAAACCTCAACCTCTACTTTTGTTCAGTCACAATGGTTCTCTGCGTATATTGATTGCTTCCTGAATTTTCCCCGAGCTCCTTCCACTTTCCCTGACAGGTGAATAGGTTCATTTTTATTTTTTTTTTACTAAATAAATACGAGAGGCTGCTGCTGACTGCAGACATTACTGAAGTGGCAGCTTTCAGCAGCCTGTCATGCAAATACCCCCCTGACAAACTACCCTACCTGACTACAAAGCAGCAGAATCTTCTGACTTTGCCATGCATAAACTTATATTTACATTTTTATATGCATATATGCTATGAATACAAAGTAAAATGCCAAGGTTTTCCCTTGTTAGGACATGCATTTGCAGCAGTCCAATCTGATTTCCGAATGAGATTTTTTTTTTTAATTGTTAATTTAGACAGACCTGACATTTGAACCAACGGTGGCCATTTTTCAATACTTTTTATTGCGTGCGAAACATCCGCCCACTTCCCCGACCTTCTCCTCCTCCTCCTCCTCCTCCTCCTCCGCTTTTGCACGCTGATCCCACTTTGGTGTGAGCGATGGATATGCCGGCGAACGAGAGCGCCACAGGAAATGTGATGGATTCCTGCAGTGCCAGATAGTTTCAGGCTGTTAATTCACCAATTATTGCAGTACCACCGTGGATGTCACAAGACCCGCTATCTGCTGTAATGGTGTCTCATAGCCTCGTTCAGCTGGCGATTGCGGCCATTTCAACTTCATTAAACTACTGTCAGTGCAAACCTTTTGTATCGCCAAAGTATAATACCAATGTTCTACTGTCCCTTAATAACGTGGGAAAAAAGATAAAATTCAAATGTCTTGCTTTAACAGATTATAGAAGTGAATTTCCTTCTGAATCTAAGTAAGCGGTTAGCATAAGCTAGAGTAAGTGATCACTCACAACGTGCGTCTGATGTTTTTAATTATTCTAGTGGAATCGGTGATGATATTAATACTTTGTGGTTTATACATGTGAGCCAGGCTGCAGCAAGCAGATGAATATTTTTCTGTTAATCCTTCAAATATTTCAAATCAGAGCCTTTTTTTCCGTTTTTTTTTCATTTCTAAGCATCGTACGTTCTATCATAGTATCCAGGATGGACCTTGACCCCGGCCGGATCTCTTTTCATGGCCGCGGTCAACGATGACGCGTCCGGCACGTACACATGTACTCCCTACAACAGCTATGGCACTATGGGTTCATCTGGACCAACGGATGTAATTCTGAAGGTTAGTGCACGGTCCCAACTGCCACAGTATAGGAACCGCACATTGCAAAAAGGTCAGCTTTGTCCTCGAGGTGCACTTTTTTTTTGTGCGGAGAACGCCATATAATTATAAAAAAGTCCTCCTCAGGATGTTGAAAATGTGACACTGTATGTGTCTACACCCACTGTGCATGTGTTTTAATTAGACACAACCGCATCTGTCGCAGCAAATTAGAAACTTAACAGAAACGACATTTTTCTGACCTTTTCGCTTCGACGCGGGAGCCTCAGGGCATTAATACAAGTCAACTCAGACTCAGTGCAACTGCTCCACTATTAGGGAGTTAATTGTGTGGCTAATCCTTTTGTTATTAAGATAATCTTGTCCAAAGCTGCAGTAATCCAGTCTTAAAATCCATTGTTGGAATCACTGCAATCTCCCTGATGCAGATTTATTGCTTATGAAACAGGACCCCCCATCATTCAGCATCACACCGGAGAGGCAGTACAAAGAGGAGGCCGGTCGAAGCCTGCTCATCCCGTGCCAGGGAAAGAACGAGGATCCAACCATCAAAGTTACTTGGAGCAAGGTAAGTCCTTCAAACCTTTCACGCCAGATTGTTGACATTCCCGGTTTTATCAGCAGCACTCAACTCATGGGAAATGTTTCGGTCACACATGACTCATGTTCCACTCAGCTGAGACACACAAGAGTCCATTCAGAGTCGATTCATTCAAAGTCAAAAAACAAACAAACAAAAACCTGAATACCTTCATTTTAATTTAAAGAAATCTTTGCAAAAGAAATGCAGATTTAGCATTTAGCAATACCTGTTTGGTATTAAATCAAATGCATCACTATTTAGTTGTGCCAGACTGTGAAAGGATGTCACTGATGAAGAAAATGAGATGAAATTTTCTCCAAAAGTCAGCGCGAAACAGTTTGCTGAAATTATTTTAATTAGAAAGACCATTATACACCAAAATTTTCTTTTAAAATTAGTCAATTAGTGTTCATTTATAAGGCACTTTTTATCATCCAAAGTGGGAACCAAAGAGATAAGCTTCTGAAAAACTAATTATTTGTAAAAAATAAACGCGCATTGTTAGGAAAACATAGCTAAAATTTAGCACAAGATGTGGGTGGAGAAATAAAATCTGTTTCTAAGTGTTAGACACTTCCGAAAGTTTTAAGCTGTACTCAATGAAAGATGATTAATGACTCGCAGTTAAACTCGGAGGTAAAGTGTTTCAGAACCCCGCTGCTCATACCTGGATCTGAATGTAACATTTACTGGTATTATTTTTAGGTCCACTTGAGCTGAGAGCTTGTGAGTGCAGAAGCCTGGAATTAAAAAGTGGATATTTAAATGTATAATTTGGAGGAATTGTGCATCGGTGTGCTTTATCCTCTGCAGGTCGACTTGGTGCGTCGCACATTGTACTCTGTACTGGCCAACGGTTCCCTGCTCCTGCACCCTCTGATGAAGGACCACCAGGGTGCATGGGAGTGCATCGCCACCAACCGCGTGGCCGCAGTGAAAACCAGCACGCGCATCTTCGTCCTGGGTTAGTGACAGATAAATGATAAGTACTGAGTGACAGGGTGCGAGTTCAAGTCCATTTATCATTCTTTTTATGTTTATTGCATAAGAACTTTTATGTTTGAATGCGTGTTCTTCTAAGTGTCTAATTCAACAGTTACTTCAAAAAGAAATTGGAATTTTTTTTTTCCTTCCAAATTTTTTGTTGCCATTATTCTCCTTTGCGCCCGTCGCACTTTTGAAGCCTCTGCCTCCGATCCGCCTCCGACAGTTAAATGTAGCACATCAAGAGATGGCTTCTATACCTCGGAAGCATGCGGTTGTTGAAGTGCTGGATGATTTCCATCGACTCCTCTGTGTTACAGGAACCAGTCCCCACGCCGCCACCTCTCTGTCCGTCTCTCCCGGGGTAAAACAGGCCAACATATCCTGGGAGGCAGGCTTTGATGGAGGATCAGCGCAAACATTTTCAGTTTGGTGGGTGTAAAGCCTCCCACTTTCTCCTTCGGCTGTAACCATGGCAGCGCATTGACAGCGCTTGTATTATTCTATTGATCTGGAGGAAGACGAATTCATTTATCTGCTATCGCTTCTTGGCAACTGCAGGCAAACATGGCGCTGCAGAGACCATGCTAGCAACATGACAGAAAAATATGGGCCAGTATTACATTTTATGGGAATTATTCTAATATCTAAAAGGCCAGTAAAATTCTATTCCGGTTCAAGGAGTGCAAGCGATGTACACAGAACGTGTAATGTGCATCTTAATGCCTTTGTAACCTGGGAGAGCTGGAAGAAACAGCGATGTGATGAGCTATCTTAATCCTTGAGAGGATAATGAATCTCTGCTGCCGCAACGAGCAGCATTGAAATGAGTATGCGTTACATAAAGACAGAGATATAAATACACCAGCCAATCAGTACCAGCCTCCTTTTTAATCGACTAGCCCTTTCTTTGACTGTCTGGCAGGTGAGGATTATGGATTAAGGAGGGGAATTATGAGGAGTAATCCCCACTCTGAGCTAAAACAACAGATCAATTTAGTCTTTTAGCTGCACAAATTGGAACTTTAGCAGGATCAGTTGTGAATTTTTTAACACTTTGAATTTATTAACCTTTGCCCTGAAGATGCAAAAGTGCTTGAAAAGTTAATGTACTGTGAATTGATTTTTTTTTTTGACATTTCATTCTCATTTCTTCTTTACTTCCTGCGCTCGATACAAGTCAAAGTCAAAGTTAAAACAATCTAAATGAGGCCAAATGCCAGGCTGAGCTTTTATGTTAATTGCGTGAGACACAATTAATTTAAATGCTAATAATAACATTTATAAGAAACCAAACCTTTGTATGACAGCACAGAACTAAACTGAGAAGAAATTCTATTAATACAATTGATTGTAAAAGTTCATTGTAATGTTCATGTAAAAGATGAAGAAGAGTGTGTAACGGGTTACCAGAGGAAACAGGAGCTCTGCAGGAAGAGAGAAACCCATGGAAGCGTATTCAGAATGGTAGCATTAAGAGGAAAATAAAAAGGGCTTAAAGAAGCTAGTGTTCTCATATATGAAATATTAGGCCTGAAAGGTCTTCTGACATGCTTAATATTAACGAGGAAAAACAAACAAAAAATCAAACTGCCCTGAAAAATGATCTCTAATTAAACGAAACACTGTTTTTGTTTTCTCACATGAGGAACCTTAAGCCGAACCAAACCTGCCACATCAAAACCTCTGCAAAAGGCCCTTGTCATCACACTTCCAATTTTCAAGGCTCTCATATCAGCCGGCAAGAGGTGCTGGCTTAGCCTTGGGTCATGTAATTTGTTCTTTATAAAGTAGGCAGAGATCCCCAGCTCCACTTGAAACACAGAAATCGCTCTAATTGGAGGTACGAGCTCACCGCGCGATTGCAGTCATACATCAGCGCCGTCTCTGCCTCAAATTCTGCGGCTGATGAAGAGCATGAATGATTAATGGAACCTACTTTTCTGTCATGTCTCATAAAACCAGATTCAGTGTTTCCTGCCCATCTTTTGTTCTCACATCTTCTCTCTTTGCCTCCCTCTCTCCAGGGTGAAGAAGATTTCAGCGAGCGGTAATGATGGGAAGCAGGGCTGGTACTCCGTGCGTGTGCCCCCCAAGTCTGGCACCAAGATGCACGTGGCAAATCTGTCCTCCAACACAGATTACCAGTTCAGCATCCTGTCCCACAACAGAATAGGCACGGGACCTTTCAGCGAGATCGTCAGCGCACGGACCTTGGGTCAGTACTCACCCTTCAGGAACTTGGCTTCTCTTTACTCTCCTAGCTAACTTCCATAACTTCAATGTAAATATGGAGGCAGGGTGAGATTAAATGCATGTGATGTGAAAAATGAGTGAAACATTTGCTCAGTAAATAAAAACAGAGCGCTGACTACACAGAAAAAAAGGGTTTGGAATTAAAAATATGACTCGGGTGGCTGCTTTGCTTCAATTAATGTCATTTCTCTGTTTAGGGTTTCTGACAGCGAGCACTATCTCTCCTCATTGGGACCAATTGAGAACTGATGCTGGTGCTCAAAAAAAAAAGAAAAAAGAATAAGCCCAATTAGGAAAAAGTAATCGTACTTCACTGAGCACCATTTTTTATTCAAAGGCACTTTGAATATAAAAGCCCAGTTTTTCCTGTATGATCTACACGTGTGGAAGGTGCAGGAGTCCCCCAGAACACACACATCATTGACAAAAGAAATGCTATTCACCAAGGCAGACTCGATTTCCCATCTCATTTAAACTGCCCATGTATTGAACCTACTGTGAAATTAGCAAACTATTGCATATATTATACAATCAGCTAAGCCATCAACCGATGTGAATAGATTAGCTAATTTTTAATTTGCGCTGAAACAAGTGACGCCAGGCATGGCTATGGATTTCACCGGCTTTATACCTTTTCTGTGTCTAAAAATTCGACCACTGTTTCGCCCTTATTTTGTATTATAAATCCTACAATAAATGCTACCCCCCCCTGCTGAATTTAACAGTGGTTATAATCTATTGAATGCCATTTATCAGGTTGATGCTACGTTCATACGAGACATCTTAGCTTCGCTACTGTGGAGTGTCTTTCTTGAGTTGTCAAAACAACATTTCTTATCCAATTTCCACACTGCCATCTTTTGTTCTTTTAGAGCTGGATGGACATTACACTTACTTTTGTTTAGCCATCTGCAAAGCCTGCCTGCGGGAAAGGATTTGTTGTTCACTGTGATTACAAGGCTGTCACATTTTGTGGAAATCTTATAAGGTTATTTATTTATTTATTTATCCCCCCATCCCCACCCTGCTGGAAATAGTTTATCCTTCCCAGCAGCAAGTCGACATCCTGAAGATGTCCAGATCACAAAGCGCCTTTGAAGATGAAACCTTCTGCTGGAATATGTTTAGCTTGTCGGAGGCAGCACAGCAGCGGGCCTTTTTGGGTCTAACTAGATGTTCTATCTAGACGACTCCAAGGGAATTATTTCATAATGAAATATTTAATATTTAATGCTCAAGCTACGTCTTTATTGCGGCCCCACAGTGTTGACACAGTATAAACTTGATCAAAATGCTAATCAGAAGTTGTGTGTTGCAGAGTTGGAACCAAAGAGCGACTCTAACCTTCTCTCACTGGAGGTTGGATGTCTGCAGCGTGGTTAATTTTTTCCACCACACCTCTGACCGACTGGGGGTCTTGTTCTTATTCCCTCCGCATCAGGTGCTCCTGTGAGGAGAGGTCAACCGAAGCCCCCGTTGTCTCTGTCGGCTAATCAGAGCTCGGCAGGCATTATTCTGCGGTGGTCACCTCCTGACGCGCAGCACCCTCCCGTTACCACCTTTGTTCTTCAGTACCGCGCCGAACAAGGAGAGTGGGTCAATCTGGACGAGAACATCGCCGCCAACAGAAGCGAAATAGTGGTTCCAGGTCTGCACAAGGTAAAGAGCAATGCACAATGCTCCCTCTGAGACTAATCAGTCTAGCTGAGCGCTTTGGAGATTTTTTCTTTCTTTTTTTTTTTTTTATCTAGACTGCACCTCCACGTTTTCACGTTTGAAGCCCCCACAATTATGCACGCTACCTTGCAGCCATCATTTTTCTGTCATCTTTCAATCTGCAGTCTGCGTGCCCTGACTTTGCTTCCTCCTCCCCGCTTTTTTTTTTTTTTTTTTTTTTTTACTATACAAGCCTACACAAATTCAAATGAACTTCATTAGCATTGCAGGCAGATCCTAGTGTTGACAAAGTGTGGTTTCATCCTCTGTCCTCTCTGCTGTGTGTGTGTGTGTGTGTGTGTGTGTGTGTGTGTGTGTGTGTGTGTGTGTGTGTGTGTGTGTGTGTGTGTGTGTGTGTGTGTGTGTGTGTGTGTCAGGACCACGTGTACGAGCTGCGGTTGCTCTCTCGTCGCGGGGAGTTGCTGAGTGAGCCCAGTCCATCAGTCAACGTCTCCACCATAGGTAGGTGTCTGGGAACAACCTTAACCCCCCCCAATCCTTCGTCTCAACCCATCCTCCTCTCCAAACCTTATTCCCATCCTTCATTTTTCAGTTCCAGCACTGGAGCAAAATTAGAGCAACGCCTTGGGGAATTCTGCCCATTAGAAGCTCAAATGATAGAAATAGTTTCACTAATAACTTTAAAGAGTCAGCGACAGAACTTTTATTGGTCTTTTCCGATTCTAATGCGAGTGTGAAATGAATTTTTCATTAGATTAGACATACAGAGATATCAAAGGGTTGGATCTGGTATCCCACTGGTATCACCAGAGGAAGAGTAGTGTTAAATTATCTGCTTATAATATCAGTCTGAAGAAATGATCGAAAACAGCTTCATGGTTTGCTGATCATAATCATCGCTGACGTAGAACAGATTAAATTCCATTTCACACTCGTACAGGCAACTTTGTAGCTCAAGATCTCTTATAATAGCATAAAATAAAAGAATTTTAATTTAAAGTTGGTTTCATCACTTTCAACGCATGTCTTGTAAGGCGCGCTGACCTTTTTTCACCCCAAAACTCATATACCTGTTAAAATCAATGTCACAGGGATGGACAGCTACCCCGTCTCGTCCCAGCTGGTGGAGAACATGCCGGAGCCATTACTGGCCGGCGTGCTGGGCGGGGTCGGCTTCATGGGACTGGCGCTGGCTTTGCTGCTGGGGAGCGCCTGCATCGTCAGTCGCAAGATGGGCCGCCGCTGCAGACAGAAGAAAGATGGTAAAAACCCCTCCTCCCTCTAGAGAATCAGTAGACACTCACTTTGATGAACTGCATCATGAATATAACAATTTATTCAATAAAATATTGAGGGCGCTTTTACTCCATTATATAAATCATACTACTCCCCTGCATGGATCTGGCGCTCCTCCGTTCTCCCGCTCATCCATTCAGTTGTTAAAGTTATTGATGTCATTTGCATTACTCGCTAATTAGGGTAATTTCTCATTAGTGGTTGATAAATGGAAGTGTAGTTAACTTTTTGGATATGCCTGTGTGTTCCGGGTCCTTTAATGGGCTCCTGTTAGGGTTGATTCTGTTTTTACCTTCCTGGTCAGCGTGGTTGTACCCTAATGAGTCAAATACCATCTCGTCCCTCTGCCTCCCCCTCCAGAAGTCCCTCCTGCCATCTATAAATGCTCCCCATCAATGTAAGTACCCCTCATTCATTCCATAATAATACCTCCCATTGACCTTTTTTCCCTCCTGCAAATGTAAATGTGTTGGAAAATGCCAGCATCTCAGCCATCTTCTTCATCAAATCCAATTTTTTCCCCCCATTTCCATCTCTCTGCCACTTTTCTGGTCCGTCTGACTCAAGTGTATTTTCCTGCTTGCTCTCATACTGTTTTTCTTACTTTTTTCCCCTGTTTTTTTTTTTTTTTTTAATTCACCTGCCTCCCCTCTTTTTCCCTCACAGAAAGACTTCAGGCACCGACAGTCCAGACAGTTTGTTAAAGAAAAGCCTTCTTCCATCCAGCAGCCGCTACCCCACCACTTCCTCTGGCACCACCACCTCCTCCTCATCCTCCTCACAGACAGACTGTTCCTCCTTAAGCACCGAGAAGCACTGCTGGGCAAAGCAGCCATCCACCAGCAAGGCTTGCCTTAGCAGAATGACATCATACCCCATTTCTTCTTCTATTGAGCTGATATCTCGAAGCCCAGACGGACGCTTTCTGATCCCGCCGGATCAAAGTTACACAACCGGTTCTCGGAGCCAAAACGTTCGGAGGTCCGTGTCGCTACACTCGGAGAGAACGGAGAACAAAGAGCCCCCTTTTGTGCTTTCTGTTGATCTCCCACCTTGCAGTCTCGCTGAGGCTGTTCCCTCTAGCCGGTGTTGCGGCCCAGCTCAGCACCTGCCCCGCCATGAACCATACCCGCTGGAGTCCGAAGTAGACTGCGCTCGCTTCCCCGACCTCAGCAGCGTGTGTTCCAACAGCAGTTTGGCCACGCTCCCCACGAAAGATAGAAAACCCACCCTCACTTTTCCCGTTCTCCCGCATATCCGGCGCGGCCTCGGGCAGCCGTCTACGCACGCCAGCGCCCTGGTCCTGCAGATGGAGCACGAGCGTGAGAAGGGGAATCTCAGTCACTGCCTGAAACTGGCTGAGGAGAGGGAAGAGCTGGAGAGAGAGCTCCAGAGGTACACTTTGGGAAGGAGATCCACGGCGCAGCAGCATTTAGACTCGGAGAGAAAGGAGAGAGGGGACTCCGCGCTCCTGTGGGAGTACAAGAGCAGGACCCTCCCACACAGATACCCCCAGGGCAGGAAGCAGCGCTCTGCTCTATTGTCCAGCGAGGTTTTTGTAACTCCCATAGGCTGGCAATCGACTGCCCCGGACTTAACCTGCACTAATACGTCTGTGAGCCAGAACGAGCTTCCTGCTATGTGTTCCACCACAGGGCCCCGGCTTCACTGTGGGGAGGCAGGTGGGGGTCCCGCAGACAGATGGACTCTCCCACATCACTCTTCAAAGAAAAGCAAAAAGGTAGAGGCATCGCCAAAGGGCTGTAATAATTCGCCGCAATCTGCTCTCTCAGAAATGCAAACGGATGATTCATGTTCTGAGAAACGGAGCAGCCTCAGTCGCAGCAGCACGTCGACTTTGTCTCTCCGCAGCAGCAAACGTGCCGAAAGAGCTAATTCGGCCCACTCTTCAAGGGTGGAAGCGCTTTTCCTGGATGCTCCCGATGAAAAGGTGAGCGTGGAAATGAGCGTGGATGAGCCGGAGTTGGAGGAAAGTACGATGACGCCTTCCAGGCTAATGTTGCACCACAGGATCGCCTCTCATCTGCGGCACAGCCACTCGCCGGCTAATCAAACCTGGTGCGAAGACATGAGCAGCATCGCTAGCTTTAACCAGTCCGATTCCGCCTTTGGAGGTGCTTCTATCAGATCTACTCCTCCACATCCACGGCTTCAACTTCCCAGAGTTCCAGGTTCTAGAATCTGGAGCTCTGTGCTGCGAAGTCAGAGCCTGGACCTGAGGAGACAGCGGGACGAGGAGTTCCTTACCCCTGACGCGTGGATAAACTCTCTTAGCCAAGAGAACTGCTCCCTTCTACCTTCCGGTCCTCCAGGTTCTTCGTTCCTGGAAAAGCAGGCGCCGTCTTCCAGGACGATCTCCAAATCTCCCGCCGATTTTCCTCCTCCCGCCTCCCGGCCTCCCCCTTCACAGCATTCAATGTCTCCAGAGGAGAGTTCAGAGAGGAATAATATGTCTCAAAACTCTGGGTGTCAAATAAACAAATGTGGCCTCCAGGGGGCGTTCACAGGTTCCTCAGAGATGACGAAGAATGGCTCCACGCGCGTCCTCGAGGACAACCACCTCGACGCGCTCGAGATGGAGGCGGGAAGCTTCGAGGCGGTGCCGCAGTCCGGCAGCTACAGCAGCTACGCCAGCAGCGGCCGGGGCAGCATGGGCCCGGCTAACGGGCGGCTGTCCGTCTGTCATCCGCCCCCCAGCCTCACCACCTCCCCCGAGACTATAGAGGAGGGCCAGGAGAGGAGACATGATGAAGGTCCCCACAGGTATTTATGTCGACGCAATCAATGAGGGAAGTTCATTTAGCTATTTGCTATTTCTAAACTGGTTAAAAGCGGATTCATCTCTGGTTCTTTTTGGTTGAATTTCCAAATTTGAAATCCAGTTTCGACTTTTGCAAGCCAGATGCTGCCCTTGAACAACCTTGTAGTATTAACAAGCATAGTATGATATACTCCATTCTGTGTTTCATGATCCCGAGAGAATATATTCCCCATGATGTGTAAATAAGCACGATTCTACAGCGTGCATTGAAATTCCGAGTTGTGCTTCTATATTAAGCACTTTTCTGTGACCTTTTGCAGGAGAAAGGCCTCGGTTGATGAAAATTACGAGTGGGATGCTGCTGATTTCTGCTCGCAGCCCGACAACCACGACGGTGAGAGCTGCTCTTTGTGTTGTTTCTGCACAAGCCGACGTTTTGGCAAATGCAGCTAGTTAATGCCGCGTCTAGGCTGTACAGTCTTCCTCGCTCCAGGTGAGGAGTCTCGCTCAGAACTCGCTCCTAACGAGCTCGGAATGCAGCAGATGCGCCTGTCAGTTGAGAAAATTGCAACTTTTGCCAGCTCTGCAATCGAAAACGGCATGCAAGCAGGCTGGGACAGCTGGGTGGCGATCATTCCAGAATGATTTTGAGTCAACCGTAGTGTTTGTTGAATGAAAGTGAATTCTCTTGCTCATGGGCTGGCTTTTAACCCGTTTTCTGACTTAACATCACAAAGAGGCTGTTTTAACACTAAATTCCAACCCAAGAAATTCTGTAGGAGCCTCATAAGGAGGTATTTTCAGGAGCAAACGAAGGGTAAACATGTTTGTTTGTACCGGCAGGAACGCTTCCTTCACCCGATTTGCTGAAGCCCGAGCAGCGCAGTCACCTTCCCAGCATGCAGGCCTCCCCAGACATGCTCAGGAATTGCGCTCGCTTGTCTCCGCTCCCGGGGCACCGCAGCGGCCGCCCTGCTGGACCAGAACCGGAGGCTGTGCTGTTCTGACCGCGGCGGGTCCGCGGGATTCAGGTGTGACTTTTCAACCACACAGTTCAAAAGATCAGAAAGAGGAAAATCTGCGCACCTCTCTGTCGGTCATGCTTTTCGCTCTCCGTTTCGAGGCAATCTGTCAAAACCAGATGGCTTCCAGAGAAGCAGGTTCTGTCAATAGCGACACAAAGTAACCTTAGCCAGCATGATCGTTAATTAGCTTTATGTTCAACAAAATGAATGTTGTTGAAATGTCGACAAAACTAACACAATGTTAGGTTATTTTCCTCCTGGAATGACATAATTTATCACCTACTTACCTTTGATTGCATCGTTCGAAACAGCAACGCTGATATTCTCCCTGGTTGAGTAATTAAAGCTTTGTTGGCAGCACACAGACACTTGAAACCTGGAAAAACCATTGTTTGAAGAAAAGGCAAGTAAGAGATGAAAACATACATAAACCGACTTCAGAACGCAGCCATAAAGCGTGTTTACAGAAACCTGTTGACAGAGACAACAAAGCCGGGTCATAAACTTGTTATACTGCTAGCTTTTTCGGTAATTGTGTGTACTTAGGTGGATTAGCTTTTAAACGAGCTCCCTTTTATTACGCTCATGAAATGCTGGGTGAATTATTTCCAAATGTCAGGAAGCGACGTTGCGACGCTTAAAACCAAACAGGTGCTCATGAATTGAAATGTCAAATCCAGAATTGAAGTGGGCCCAAATAGGATCTGTTACCTCGGCGCTGTAAAGTCAATGTAACTCGCGAGGGGACCCTCGAGAAGTGACGACAGACTGAACAAATATCGCACGTCAGCAGTAGATCAGTAACATATCTGTGTTAAATGTCTACATAATTCTCGCTCCATTCCTCAGGGCCCTTTAAAAACAATATTTAATGTTGTTTTTTCCACCCACGTCGGCAGCATCACTCCCTCCCCCATTCACTCAGGATCTATTTAAAAAAAAAAAAAAAAAGTCCAAACAAGCGAATTCAATTCAGTGAAATAAAGAATTGAAATGTATTTAAGAGCATTTAAGGAGTGTTACGCTGGCAGCATGTTGTTGCTCCAGTTTACTTTAAAAATGATTCATTTTGCTCCTGTTGTTGTTTTCATTGTGTACCCTGTAAATAGGTGTTTTTGTTTTGGGAAGAAAGAATGAGGACACCAATCAAACCGAAAGGCTGAGCCTAAAATGGGATTATTATCGCCTGCCAAGTGTAAAATTAGTGTAATTATCAGCAATATTAACCATGAAAAATATGGCAGGATATGGATAATTCAGAGATTGAAACTTGAAATTGGAGGGGTTTTTTTAAATAACCGGGATGCAGATCTGGCATTTAGAGGGTTAATTACATGCCGTGCCCGTGTGGAATTACAGCGTCAGAGCGACGTTCAAATTCAAACATTTTAGGGAACCAAATGTGCTACAACAGACCAAATATATTAATAATTATTATTATTAAATAATGGTCATCTCCAGGATGCGAGCGATGGTCAGTGCTGGCGTCCTCATGACGGACGAGCTGAAAGGAAGTGATGTCGACATGTCTACTTGCTCTGTGGGTGTCTGAACTGAAGAAGGAACATTTGCAAATTCAAACCAGCTGAAGCCAACACTAAAAACACAGCCGATTCCACAGTGGGGCCCATTACGAGCACGTCTACCGTTAATAAGGTAGATTACAGACTCTAAACTGGCCCTGGATCTGTGTGTGTGTGTGTTTCCTGTGATGAACTGGTGGCCTGTGCGGTCACCTCCCACCGTCCGCTGAATGGTTCCCCCTCGGCAGCGCGTAGAGCTGCTGAAAGCACCCGTCCTTCAGCGTGCTCAATATTCTGACATAACTATGTGTATGAATATGTGGCTGAAAGGGACATAAAAGTAAAAAAAATCAATAAATCCTCTATTGTAATTATTTGAAGCAGTAAATATTTTGAACCTAAACCCATGTTTATCTTTCACAGCATGATTTTTTTTTTAAATGCAATACAGGTAAATTTGTCCATGAAGGGAAATTAACTTTTCTGTAATCCGATTTTGTAAATGAATAAGAAATGCTCCTTCGTTTATTGATAGTTATCAACCTTTTAGTTAAGGTTGCAATATTTTCAATAAGTATAAAAGAGAAAAAGAACCTGTGGTTTTGTTTGAGGAATGTATTTTTTTAAAAACATGAATTTACTTTTGAAGGTTTTTTTTAAATGTCAGTTTTTTATTGAATGCCTGTAGTTGTTTTTGTGCATTGGCGTGTGATGTAACTCATAAAAATGCTGGATTGTGTATCACAAAGAAGTTTACATTTGACACTGGTGACACATTTACGTTGACTCGGTCACAAACAGGCTGTTAATATTGGAAATTCTTTGTCCATTTTTATATTCTATAGGAAACCTAAAATCTACAAATCAATGTTTTTAAATAAAAATCAAACTTAGAGTGGGATTGCCTCTGGTTTGATCTATTTTGTAGCTTTTCACGGTTTTTTAATGCCTCGCAGGCTGGTGCTCTGTTGACATTTGTAGGCCAGTGAGGCTGGATTACAGAAGCGTGGTTAGCACGGGTTAACAGTCAGAACCGGCCGTTTTAATCTTCCTCCGCTCTTGGCTGACTCACAAGCACGTAATCTACCGACGGCTCAACCGGCACACGAGCCTCGCTCGCACTTCAGCTGAAGGTTGGAGGGTTGATTTCCTTTTACGCAGCAGCACTCAACGATCACTTATCGGGTCATTAATGCAGCCGTCGACTGCCAAGGAGTTCAAGTGGGGTTTTTTGCATCCTTGACAACAAAGTCATTAGCAAAAAAGGCAAACTATCCCAATAAAATCAAAACCAACAGCAGCAGAGATTTAAAGCTCTACTTTTAGATCTAGATGTTTCATCTGACATTATTGTTAATGAAATTTGAATATTTTTCCACAGGGATGTTGAAACCCGGTCCTCCAGGGCCGGGTCGGGTTTTCCCATCTACTTGTCCTGGGGCCCATTTCAGAAAGCGGCTTTTCAAAAGTCGGAGTTCGGACCTAAACTCAGGGTTGCCAAACTCTGAAATGTCAATTCGGCAAACTCAAGAGTTGTTGGTTTCAGAACAAAGTTAAGAGTTGGTTTAATGAATTCTGAGTCAGGCTTACCCCGAGTTACGCTCATGCATGGGGATATAAAAAGTCTTATCAACGGAAGGCAGATAACTTGATTCACCATGGCAACAAGTACAAAAAAAAAACTTGATCGTCACACTTCTCCTTGTTGGAGATGGAAGATTTTTATGACCGCGTACACTGAAAAAGCGAAAAAAAGAGTAACATTTTTGACAACCCGGCGGTTACCTTGGACACATGCTCATTGATATTATATAAAAAAATATAAAAAAATCAGTTGGGGAAAAAAAAGAATCACAATACAAAGAAATTGCTCTGAACTGAGAGCCAATTTCGCAATTTGAGCAATGTGAGGGCTGAGAATGCTGGTAAATAAACTATCGAGGGTGCAAATAAATCAGTAACACTCAAAGAAGTTCCTATCAGAGCTTAATCAAACGCCTAATCGCATTGGACCATCCTTTTAGCACAGTCTGCAGGCTTCAAGAGCAGGCGAAACTTTGGGTTATTTGGAACTAGCCTGCTAACAAGCAGGTTAATTTCAGGTAAGTGACTCAGAGTTATGTTGAACCGGCTATCTGAAACCGAAAAGCCTGAGTTTCCCTTAAATCACAGCGACTTGACTCGGAGTTTTCGCTAAACCCGCTTTTTAAGACGGGCCACTGGTGAAAGCTGTTTTTCCCCCTGCCTGGGAGGACAGAAAACCCAGCTGGATTATGGCCCTCGAGGACCGGGTTTCTACACTCCTGCTTCACAGATTCAAGCAAGGGTCTAATCCTTCTGGGAGGAAGGTTTTCGTGACAGCCGGCATTTATAAAATAACTCTGTTACGAAAGGATTTTAATACAACTTTCAGAAAATGTCGACAATATGCCACAGAACAGCTCGTGACATTTTGTTGATGTTCCGGATTCCGGAGGGCTTTGACCTTAGATCTTCCAAAGATCAAAGGGGATAAAGCAACCCACTATTTTATGTAAACTTGTAATAATACTTCTGATATAATTTGGCCTCATTCAAAAATATATTAAGGGCTAAAATATGGAACCAAGTTATTTACGTGACTGTACCACCGAGAACATCCGACGTCTTCACGCCAGTCTCCCAATGCACAGCTTCCGTGCTTTCATTAAAGCGTCACTTGCATTCATGTTTATCAGAGATGCAATTTTTTTCGTTAGGCGAAAAGGCTCCCAAGGCTAATGGCTGAAGTTGGAAGACGGCGTCCTTCCAGCCAGACCTATCAAACGCTTGGACAAACAAGTCTTTCAGTCTTTCTCTATCCCAAACAAAGGATACTATAGAAAAAGAGAAGAACGGTCTAGCATCGCTGTGTTGCTGGGAGACAATCTGCCACAGAAGGCAAGGGAGACAGACACAGGTGGATCACATTAGGGCTGGCAAAAGCAGACGGGGAAGCTGACAGGAAGACGAGGATGACCCCAGATCCGAAATAAAGCAGGATGCGCGGAGGACAAGGGCAACAACCTGTAGCGAACAAACACTTAACACCAAAGTGGTCCTGACAGATTAATCGCGTTTGAGGAATGTCAAAATAAAAGCCTCTCCTGTTTGGAAAGCTATTATATATTTACTTTTTTAAATATTGAACGAGCAAACATTTGCTGCCTCGGAGGGCAGGCTGTACCCCGGCTGGGGGGGACCGCCCCATAGGCCTGTGCTGGTGGGTCTGCACCGGTAAAATACTGGGAAATACGCATCCGTCAAGAGCTGAGCTGAGAAAACTCTACATTTGTTCCGTTGCCATGGTGTTGTGAAAATGATGGCCAGAACCTTAAGGTGGATGTCAGATGGAGACAAAGTGGAGTTTAAAAGGCTCCGCTGCCCCGCCTGGCTTGAATTCGCGTCCTTACGCTTGTTTGGGTTGACTTTGCAAGACTTTGCGACGTGAACACGACGTGCAGATTTTGCAGCCAAGGTCTATGAATAAAAAAATAAATAAATTATCTTGACATCCAGATGCGACCTTGTCTGCTTTGTCTTTGTAATGAAATGGAAATTGTTGGCTGCTCGCAGCTTCTCGGAGTATTTTCGCTTGTGAAATAATCGCGCTGTCACAATAAAGGAGCCGTGCTGTCAGTGAGAGCCGTCATTAATCCCAACAACAGACAAAAAATTAAAAGAAGTCCCGCGCAAACTGCAGTATTGGTAGTACATCCCGTAATTGCCGCCCGCGAATGAAATCTAATCGTTATCATTTTCTCTGACATCTCAAAATGTATTTATTTATAGAAAAGGGCCTAAAGTATAGATTTTTATTCACAGCGTTTTGAACGCGTGGCGCGCGCTCCAAAACGCGGCGGTTGATGGGAGTGGTTGGCCATTGCGGCTGCATTGATTATTCCATCAGTCAAACCGATTACAAAGAGGTTATTGTGGTAGCTAGACACCCAGAGATCGACTGGACTTCAAAAATCCGGGCCCTGTCTTATTATAAACCTCCAAGCCTGTTGAATCTTTGACAGGTTGACGGTGGTTGTTCGGGACTGCATCGTTTTGCCCTTCAAATCTTTCTAACCTGCTGTTTTGTCCCCCCCTGCGGACGTTCCTGCGCTTTATCTCTTCAGCTGTCTCCGTTTATCAATCACTCTGGTCCTCCGCGGGCCGCCCGACGCTCCTCGCATTTGTCCGTCGGATTACGCACCGCTCGTAACGTTTGCACTCGTTCATATTTTATGTCAAACCGAACGGCCTGAAGATGCCAGGATGCATTACATCATAGTTAATTTTATGGCCGCTCTATAGTTGGCACTGTTCGAACAGGGACAAAAGCCTTTTGCCACTGATGGCAGATAATTTATAAGGTATAGTGCAACACGATTAAACCAACAACCACTAATGAAATTGAGCACAAGGCTTCCTCGGGATATTTTCAAGAATGTCCTTGAGCAATCGCAGTTCCAATTATGACGTAATGGACCTGAAGTTGAGCCTGAGGCTGCATTACTTAGCTGACAAAAAAAAAAAGCTATAACCTTTGAAAGTAAAATTAAAATGCCAACAGCATCCATCTCTCCATGTTCTCACCGATGCTGGAGGATATCCCAACAACCTAGACGCACACACACACACACACACACACACACACACACACACACACACACACACACACACACACACACACACACACACACACACACACACACTGGCACGTAGATTCAATTCCAGGTTTGTTGGTGGAGGAAGCCTGAAGAAGCAAAAAGGACTTTTCTCACCATCTGGGTCTTTACAATAAGCAACCTTAGCTTAGCTGACAGTGGAGCTGTTCTTGTTTGTCCACCAGTGGGGTACAGTCTAGGGCTGCGCAACATATATTGCCTTTGCAATATGGATATTGCAAAGGCAAAGATGCAATCAATATACACTTTTTCAAGTTCTTTAGAATTACAACATGTAAAGCACAGCCAATGATCAATTTTTTTGTTGTTCTTAAATTACAATAGTGGTTCTTTAGGTGTCAGTTGGGGGCAATATTGTCCATGTTTGGCACATATGACAGTTATTGGTCTAAAGAAAATCAATACAATTAAAAAAAAAAAAAAAGTATGTATAACTGTATAAAGTATTATACAGTTTTATTTAAATAAAGCTTGGCTTTCACTCTTTCAAGAGTTAAAATATCAACTAACACTTGTCATATTGTATCGATATTATTGTATCGATTATGTATCGAAGATACTGAGTATAAATATCGAGATATTAATTTTTGCCCATATTGTGCAAACCTAGTAGAGTCCCCCTCGGCTTCGCAGCCTGCCGATGGCTGGGGAAACTGACTGGGAGCTGACAGAAGCTGAGAACTAGAGAGGTCAGCTTGTAAACGGGACACTGCAAAAATGAAACAATTGAGAGAAAGCATGAGAAGTTGAAATGCTGTCGTTTCCATGCCTTGCAACTCGTTGGCGGTGTGTTTACATGCTGTATTCTCTATTATGTACAGCGCTTTTTCCAGCTGTTTGTAAAGTGCTTTATAAATAAAGCTGATGACGTGGTGGCTGCAGTGTCTCATAATGACACCACACTGGAACCTGTTTACAGCACCTGAAAATGCTTTCCTTTGAAAACTTGAAAGACGTTCACCATTTTGAGCTGAAAATGTCCTGATGCGACATTCTCGGCCTCAGTCTGATCCAAAGACTGAAGTTTCGGACGCACCAGGAAGGATCCCCCCCCCCACATACGTCTAGTGTCAAACTCAAGGCCCGCGGGCCAAATGTGGCCCACCACGTCATTTGATGTGGCCCATGAGAACTTAAAAGGTCTGATTGTCTTAAAATGAGTACAAAATGTGCATTGACCATAAACATAACAACATAAACAAGACTTTGTGCAACTCCGGAAGTGAGGGCATCCCGCCAGGTTGCAGCTTATCCACATCAATGCAATTTTCGACTGAGCAAAATGTCCAGGAAAAGCAAAGTTGATGCAGATGGAAGGTAGTTTCAATAGGCAATAGGAAGGCGAATACATGTTTCTGCTTCAAGGACAAAAACTGGTATGTCTTTTGCGTTATGAGTCAGTGCCGGTTAACAAAGAGTACAATTTATGTCAGCATTTTGAAAATGAACACGCCAAAGTTAGCCTTTCAGAAAAGCAAAAAAATTCTCCACGACAATTCTACGACTGCAGCAGAATGGCCTTTTGAAGCAGCACCTGTTGAAGGTCTGTGAGCAGGAGCATCACTCATGGCAACCCGTTCTACACGCTGTTCTGCGGATCGCCTCCGCACAAGAGCTAAAACCAGACATTGACACGCCGGTCACGTAAAACGGTGTCAGACGTCTGGACAGGTAAGCATTTTTAAAAGCCTAATTAAAATATAATAAAATGTATTTCAACCAAGAAGAAGTCAACAATAGTGAAACTGTATGCAATTTAATGATCGCGCTTGCTGTTGGTTTTGTTGTTGTTAGTTTAGGAACATGATCAGTGAGGATGGTGGAGAGAGGATCCACTTGGTGCGTTCAAGGACAGGCAGCATCTCCTCATCAACTTCACCTAAAAACATGACCAATAGTTGTGAATTGAAATAACCCCGATTTTTTTATTTTGAGTTTATTACTTTTACTATTTTATATGTAAAGCACTGTATTTAGTGTTGACTGGTTTATGTGTTTATGCAGACAAATCTGCAAGGCTGGGTGCAGCCATTTGTTTTGTTAAATGTTACATCTGTCACACGTTCTTAGCAGCTCACAATTGTTGGCTGTACTTATTCTGTTATTCTGTTCTTCAAAACTGTGACAAAAAGGTTTTAAATAAAGTTAGTCTCAGTTAGCGTTAATGTTGGATGATATTTTTCTTTATTCACATGGATAGTTTGATGATTCATTGATGGAGTAACGTGGACTTCTTAACCCAACAATTTAAAAGGATTGATGTTATAACAGAGCAACTATTAAACACACATTTTTTTCTATGCAAATGCATATATAATATTTGTCATTTGATTGAATCTTCAATGCATTTATGGATCATCGGGGTTGCGTGGGAGCATTGTTTTCCACTTCCCAAAGACTATTCTGACCGTGTGCGGCACACGCTGTAGACGGCCAGACTAAGACGCTCGGAAACAACAGCCAACAAAGCAAATTCTTTCTTTTCTACTCCCAGACAGGCACACATTCCAGAGTGAGGCTGCAGGATTGAATTGGTTTACAGGTAATCCACCTGGACTAATGGTCGCCCAGGACAACGCTGTATAACAATATATAAGAATAAGTGTGAAGTGTGAAATAAGTGTTCAGGAGACACAGAGAGGACTCACAACCGCAAAGGATGACAGGATACATTGCTTAGTTGCAGAGCAGTGTTTTGGTTTTTTTTTATTTACAATGCATTATGGGATGCACGGTGTCTACTAAACAGGGTGCAGCGATCCTCATCTAACATTCAGACCCCCCTACAAAATGATGCAAACCCTAGTTAGTGCACTATACAGGTAATAGGAGGTGAGTTTGGATATTAAATGTTCAGAGTTAGCCTCTTTAAAATGATTATTATGTTGTTGACTTTTCCAGTTAGTAGTTCTCTAAGTTCACTGCAGGTGCATCCAAAAAAGGTGTTCAGGCGCTGACCAAACCAAAACAGCGTGGTCTTTGAGAGAGATGCCTTCATCTTCAGCTTCAGATCCGTGACCGTGGCAGTTCTGACCTCAGATCAGGACATCCAGGTGGCGCCTTTTACCTCTCTCTGTCAAAGCTTGCGCGTCTCTTCCTCGAGTCTGCTAAAAGAAGGCGAGCTGCGCGTTCCGCATGAGCTGGGCTGAGAGCCGGTGTGCAGGATATCAGAACACGCTGACAGGAACAGCCTGAGGTTCTGCTTCTGCTGCTGAACCCTGCGGAACTCGCACCGTCGCTCATACGTGTTTATGCCAATCCTGGATGTTTCCAGTCCATGCTGGGTCTCTCTCTGCTGTGAGACGGGCCGCTGGTAGGATTTCTGGATATCAGACCCTTCTGTTGTTCACCTGTCAGCCGTGCTCTTTGTTGCTAATGGTCTTCCTTGCAGGGACTCATTCAGCAGGTCATCATCTGGGATGGATTTCCTCTCTAAGCTTCAATATCGGGAGCGATAGTTTGAAAACATAAACAGAGAATATTCTTTATTTCCTGCATGTTGCTCCGTGTAAGAGTCCAACAAACACCCGGGGGTGGGGGGGGGCGGTGGGGGATCCTGGTTCTCGGCCTCCAGCTCTGACTCTAGCTAATTGCTGCTACCGAAGATTGTCGATCCCCTCAGCCCGAATGAAGCTTAAAAACGAAGCTGAATAATGAAATGAAGCCCGAATAATCAAATGATGCCTTGCTGCCACTGGAGCATCGGCCATTTTGTGACTTTTGTGTGTTTGACTGTGATTTGGGAATTTGCCATTCCTGTGTGTAACTGTTCCAATCGTGTGCTTGTACTGCTCTGCTCGACGTTCTCCACATCGTGCTACCCCCACGTTGTGGTTCTGGGCCGGGGTAGTGTTTTGTTTGTGCACCGCCACCGTCTGATGGTGCCTGCCGTGGCAGCTGCACTGTGTTCAGAACTCTGTTTGAGATCTGCAGCTACTGTTCTCTGTGTGTTTGGATTTTTGTTTTGAGAAGTACATCGTGAAATTTTTCTCGGAATTGTTGCTTCCTGTGTTCCGCTTAGGTCAAATAACTAGCTTAGAGGCTCCTTTGGTTGTATTTTAGTGTTGAGCATTACCTGCACGGCCCATTTCTTATATTTGTCTGTATTTGTCTGTTTCCTTCACCAGCCGCGAGCCAGGGATGTGATGCTGCGTTTTTACACTGCATCCGCTCACGTTCCTACATCCAGATATTTCTGGAGTTGCATCAACTGTTAAATAACAGTTAGCGAGCGTTTGTGTCCATGGCTGCATCAAGCTTTAGCCTGACCCGGCGACAAGCGCGCTTATCTCGGAAAAACGCACTTTTGTGGCTCTAGAAGCAATAAACCTGTCAAGAGAAATATCTTTTGATCATCGCGCCGCACGTACTTTATATGCAGGTTCATTCTTACGTACGGCTCGGATCTTGACGGAAAGACTGGAAGAAGAGCTAATGATACGTCGATGGGAGCTTTACGATCACGCGTTTAGATTTGCTTGTCTGTTCTTTAACAGCAGGAAAACGTTTGATACAGCTAGATATTAGAAACCTTTCAACTCCGAAAACAAAGTGACGGAAACGGGAGCCTTGAGGTGCGCCGTCAGTCGAGTAGAACAGGGCCTCTGATTTAGCCAGAGGCCATCCTTCCGCCGTCCTCCTCTGAAAACTTTACATTTGGTAATGAACGAAGAGTCCCGGACTATTAAAAAGAGGTTTTTGCTGACATCTCTATAAGCTCCAGATAAGCCGAGCCTAAATCAAGAAAAATGCCGACCCAGCACATTGCGGTCCAGGGAAGTGTTAGCGAGGAGAACTTCCAGTGGGAGATAACCGAAGGTATATTTGCCTTTGCATCACCCTTTACACGCTGTGGTTTCTCTTCATTCATCAACTATTTTCTTAGAAGTGATTTTTTCATCTAATTTTATATATGTAAAACTATCATTGAAGATTATTGATAGCCAAAGATGGTATATATGAGCCTTTTGTCCCTTAATATGACAAAAGGCACATTCCATATGTACTGTCTGTTAAAAAGGGGACAATATTGAATTATTTAATCAAGCAATTTGAAGGCGACTGTGTAAATTCTTACTGGGAGCCATGTAGGTGTTATCCTGTAGGGCGACAGTGAGTGTCAGGGCTGTATCCTGGCAAGTCAAAGAAGGGATTCAACCGTAAATCTCTTTATATCCTTGTTAAAGTGTCCTGGACGACGACACCGGGCGCCGCTACACCTAACTAAAAGCATGTCGTGCCAGTGATGGATGTAAATTGGGCCTAATGGTTGTGTAAATGCACGCTGATGTATCCTGGAACTGGAGGCGATGGGAGGTTCAGTCGTTCAGGAAAAGAAAGCAACTCAGAGGGCGCCAAGAGGCGTTAAGAGAGGGGCGAGGTTTCTCAGTGAACGAACGGGTGAATGAATCATAGGAGCCTGGCAGGAAGTAACTTGTGACGCCAGCCTGTTAACGTCAAATAATTATATAATAATCAAACAGAGAACCGCTTTAAAAAAATGAATAAGGGACAGGAAGTAAATAATTTGCCAAATTTAAAACGGATACAAAGCACGTACGTTGTGTTCAGTTGTTCTTCCTGTCCATTAAAAAGCCTGATTGCCGCTGGTGGGAGGAAATTCCTGCTGCGCCCAGACCTGCACTGATTGGGGGGGGTGGTTGGAGGGAGTCTGTGGGTGACGGCACCCTGCCAGATTAAATCGAATCAATATGGCAAATAGATCCTTTTTTTTTTTGAGTGCAGAGGAAGAAATAGGGAGAGATGCAGATGTGTTATCGGAATCAATTCAATTCATTTTTTTATTATTATTTTTTTATTATTATTATTTATATAGCACCTTTTCCAAAAAAAAAAAAAAAAAAAAAAGTCTCTATGTACTTTACAGAGGCAGAAACCCAGAGCCTGAACCCCCAGGTCAGCGCAGTGGCGAGGAAAAACTCCCTTTTAACAGGAAGAAACCTTGAGCAGGGTAAAGGAGGAGAAGAAGAGGGAGACAGGACAGAGAGAATAAAACAGAGAGAGAGAGCGAGAGAGAGAGAGAGAGAGAAGCAAATATACAAACACAGCAATCATAATATATTTACATTCATATACAGTATACATAATACAGCATAGGCAGGTTTTTATATAAAAAAAGGGAACAGCATAGGCAGGTGCTGACAGTGGACGCTGGATTTGACAGAGGGCAGGGTCCGTGCAGCACGAAGGTCTGGAGACAGGAGACCTGCAGAAAGATACAGAGAGAGAGAGAAGGGGGGAGAGACACACAAAACAGCGAGCACTGATAATCCTGGTGAGAAGAAGAAGAGGAGGTGAGGGAGTAGAGATGGTGGTTGGTGTTGAGGAGGTGGGGGGCTGCTCAGTGGATCATGTTTGTGTCCCCAGCAGCAGCGTGGGCCTACAGCAGCATAGCTATGCTAACTATTGAAGAACAAACGTTTGATGACCCTTTTCCACCTGTAGCTGTGAGAGCAGACTGTACCGGTTGCAGACCATTTGTCATGATTTTCCTTTTTTTTCCACAATTTATAATATCAATCATTTGATGGTCAAAAAAGTTGAATATGCGTTTTTACTGAGGTGAAGAAAGAATAAAGGTTCATATTTACCTCTGGGCCCCACATACATCCTGTTGTACCCTCAGATGAACTGGTACCAGCACCTTTTGGGCACTGAAACCGTTTAGATGATGGATATATTCCTATATATCCATTCTCAAGCCTTTTTTTACAGTAGGCAAACCGACATTTATAGTCAATTTTCCATTTCTCGCACGAACACGTTTAGGAGAAAGGAGCACTGACTGGTTCAGATTTGCTCCTGTAGGTAAAAAAAAGAAAATAATAGCCTGGTTTTGTGAAACTGGGAACCTGAAACATTCACTGCTCCGACTGAGTTATATCTCGCCGCTATTATGGTATGTGCCACCTTTAGGGAATCTGACGAGTCACTAAATCTGGTGAGGAAAAGAAAAAAAAAACCCTGTATGGCTGGTGCTGGGCTAGCAAGAAGCTGATTTAGAAAATGTGAACAGTGATGGGTGGAGGCAGTCGCATTCTTTTACGACGGCTTGTGACTAACAGCCTCGCCGATCTTCCCTTCGCTGGCAGGCGCGGGCGAAGCCGTTAACGGTAATGTTGCTCCGCGTCGCCACCGTGATATACTGCAACAGCAGATTTGTTTGTGAAGGGACTCTAATGTAAACACATTGAAACAATATTGAAAAGTAACCGAACCAGTTTCCTCCTGCGATGATTCAGATGCGGTGTTTCGTGATGAATCTTTGTTTGTTTCCCTGCTGTTTGCGCGTTCTCGTGTGTCATATTCATGACACAAAGAACATTAACATTCCTCAACCGTTGAGACTGATCACTGGAATTAACATTTAAATTGGCTTCAAACCTCACTTGCTAATAACAGACTCAATACCGCGCTGCCCCGTAATGGCGGCCGGGTGTGGTCCAGTGAGCTTCTTGGGTTTAGCATTAGCTCGCCATCTGTCCCGCGAGCCGGGCAGACAGCAACAAACAATTGCAGCACTTTGTCGGGTACGGGCGATACTTTTCATTCTGTCCTGTGTGCTTTTCACTACACACAGCAGCTCGGTGGCTGTTTTATGTGCTAATTCAGTTTACCTTTTTAGTTTTACATCAGAAGGCTGTTTGAAATAGTAATAAAGGCTAAATGACACAGCCGGACTCTTTCAAGCGTGACATCGCCGGGTGTCATAAAAGTAAACTTATAGATGAGTGAAACTTAAATATTCTGTTTTGCTCCGGAACAATGGTCACCTTGATCAAGGACAGTGTTTTAGTTTCTGTATGTGATTTTTTTTTAAAAAATATATATATTTAAAATTCTTTTTTTCTGTGATTCTATGAAGAGTGTTTAATAAAATCAAGTCCCAAATTCATTAGAAGTACATAATTAGATAAGTGGATGACTTTTAAAAATAAATATTAAACGTTTATGGAAGTCAAAGTACCTTCAAGTGAACCACTGTGTTATTTGAAGCTGTAAACTGATGATGTCATCATCGCGAGACGTATGGAAAAATAGATTATTGCTCTTACAGGACAGGATGGACACGGACGAGGACGGTCAAGAAAACAATGTTCCTCAGCATGTGCCTTCGTCTAATCTGATTTAAAACACATGGAGGGAAGGAAAGAGATCAACTGCGAACAGAGTAAGTGCAGAAAGAAAAGAACAGTCATTTTTGGCCATTGCTCCCTCCACCATCCTCTCCTCCTCCAAAAATCCTTCCCTTGTCTGACTGTTTCATCCCATGTATTATTACTCGGTCATGATTGTTAACATAAATTTCATGTTGAACAAAAAAAAAGAAAAAGAACCAATTACTGTCTTATATTTCATTGTGCAATTTCAAAGATTGCATGTATGTTGTTAGTAACCATGTTTATCTTGACCGATAATGTGTTAATCGGTCGAGACCCACAGAGATTAAACACGAAAAGTGTGTTTTTCATCTGCAGATGAAGATTTAACGTCCTAAAGGTGATTTAGTGAATATATCACTGAGCAAATGAAGTGGTGGAACATGGGTAATCGTAGCATCGACCCCATGACCTTTGTGTGAACAGAGCAATCCCAGCTGGCACATGTGTGTATATATATTGTCCTTGAACACAGCATAGCTCATTTCTTTACACTTTTCAGTTCACAGTGACGCTGGATCAGACGGGTTAATCTCCACTCAAAAACAACAACAACAAAAAGACCAGGACCTGCTTCCGATCTGTAGAAGTGAAAAAGCGTGGGCGAACCGCTGCTGGGATCAAACAGAATCGAAAATCAAGCGCTCCTAACAAATGCCTTTTTACGATCAACAGAAAAATATTTTGCTTTTGTTCTCTCCCACCCTGGGTTATGCCGTGCCCTGAATTTTGCCTTCCGGAAACATATTTCCATAAAGTGTCCAGCCACAACTTATTTGTTTGTTCCCTTGTTTACATCATTGTATCCCCTTAATGCACAGACAGATGCATTAAAACGAAATTAGCGTGGCCTCCGCTAGGCGCTATAGCGGAGGCAGGAGCGGCCTCCACCATCTCCCGCTGCTTATTATCACCTGCTGTCAGGTGCCGAGAGCGGCTGCGATACTGTAAAATTGCTTTTTCAACGGGAAAGGCTTTTGAATTTCCGAAACATTTATGTTATCCCGGTTTAATTTGCATAGGACGATGGGCTGTTTGCGTGAGTGGGAGCGACGCCACTCCACGAGACGATTGAGCGTCAATTTTAGTGCCACCCAGGACTCGACTTTTATCGCCCCCAACGACAAATGGAGTCTTTGCGATGCCCTTCGGAGGCCTTCTCGGCACTGCAGTGAGAAGAGTGTTGAACTTCAATCTTTTGATTTAGGCGAAATGCGAAATCCCTTTTAATATTCTGCACTCAGCAGGCGCAGAGAGGCGTTGGGTAGCATCTTATTAGCCAGCGAAATAGCATCATCCGTCGAAACGAAGGGAATGTTTCGTTTCTCGCCATTACAAAAGCAAAATTCAAAATGATGTGAGGTATTTAGTAATTATTTCAGTTTGTCATTCTGAGATTGTCCTTGGCTGACTGAAACGAATGAAGGTGGAACACTTTTAATGGTGTGGGGACTGGTTTTTACCTGCCATTGCGCGTTAAACGAAAATAAAGTCATCAATCAGGCTGCTGATTATGTTCAGAGCTGCACTAATTATTCTGATGGAAATGTTTGTGGAGATCTTTCCAAACCTGTCAGACGATTGTGCAGTATAAGAAAATGATTGCATTATTGTTTTGTTTATTCATCCTCTCACTCTGTTCTTCATGGCCGGGAGTTACAACCGCAAGGGTAGGGTGGACAGCGAACCCTGCCTGGCTTTGTCACAGGGCCACTTGCTTTTTATTAGTTTTCTTTTTTGTTTTTTTTTTGGCCCAATTAAATTGCAATAATCTAAAACACACAAACACCAACACACAAAAAAAGGCTGTTCAGGTTTAAAAAAAAAGTATATATTTAAAAAAAGAAAGCTTTTGGCCTTTCCTAACCTTGGGACGGGAAAGTGTTTAAACATATATAACTAAAAAATATAAATCTTATGTCCTATATTCATTGTAAGTGAGAATTTAGGTCACTGAATGTATATAACTGATGTTTTGTATCTGTGTGAAGTGAGGAGGTCTATTATTTAGCATTTCACGCTTCTACTTTCTCCCTCATTATTTTTTGTTGAACATAAAGCTGTTATGTGAGAACTCAGCAGTGTCACTCACGTGTGTGTGTGTGTGTGTGTGTGTGTGTGTGTGTGTGTGTGTGTGTGTGTGTGTGTGTCCCCGCTTCCCAGCCCGGTGCAATACAGACTGTGCTACTGCTGCCCTAAAAAGGACTTTCATAAGGACTTTCATAAGAATAATGTATTACCCAGGTCCCTACCCTAACTCAAACCATCCCAACTAACCCCCCGACCCTAAACCTGACCCTTACCCTAACCTAAACCCAAAACTAACCCCAACCTTAAAACCAACTCTTCATGCTCAAATAGGCCTTTGAAGTTGTGAGGGCAGCCCAAAATGTGCTCTCACTGCTATTAGAATGAGAATTTTGGTACTCAGTATGTCAGCAAGTACAAGAACACACACACACACACACAAACAAACAAACACACACATACACACACCCCTAAAAGGGCACCTAAGTTGTGTTGAATGTGTTGCTGAGACGGTGAATCACATCAGGGTGTGGAAGAAGGAGCTGACAGGAGGTACATGAAAAATGGATGAAATGTACTTTCTGATGACGAGAAATTAACACACACACACACACATACAAACACAAACAAAAACCCATCCAGAATAAAGCTCCCTCTAGGACTAAGAAAAATGTTCTCCTGTTATTATCAACTGGAGCAGTTTCTAACAACTTTAAGTGCCAACAGGAAGCACCTTTTCAGCATTAAAGTCTGCGGTTGGGAGCGTTCTCCCTGCTACTGCTACTGAAAGGCTTGTATTTTCCAGGAAGATTATGCAAATGAGTCTTACGAGCCAAGGAAATACAGTTGGAGCCGCGGTTCTTACGTTCCCTAATTCATTGATATCTGTCAACGGCTTCTTCGGCCTTTTCAGTTCTAGCCCAGTCAGCTAGGCCGATATTGGGCTATTAATTATTCGGCCGCGGATTTTGTCACATCGTCATTGAAACTGTGATGTCTTCCTTAACTATGATGTCATTGTGGACCAATCAGAAAAGAAGGCAACCTCAGGGCGTGGTGCTTCCCAGCCGAGGTGGGTTGCAGAAGTTTCGTGGCCCATTCTTTGGCCAGAGCCCACAGATCTTGAGGGAGAGAGGAAGAGGAAGAGGAGATGCATCTGCAGTACAACCGAAGTGGCAGAGAGGGCCTCAAGATTGCTGTGGCTCAAGAGAGGAGATCCTTGGAGTCGTAGTAGCTAGTTAGCCATCTGGACACAAGCCCGGGTCTAATCAGCCCTGGGTCACCTGGATGAGGGTGTATGATGCTGAGAGACCTGAAACACCCAGGAACACCACTGAAGATGTGTCCAGAAGCATCAGCAGTATGTGCAGTATTTTCACAGTGATGTCATCCTTAACTATGATGTCATTGTGGACCAATCAGAAAAGAAGCCAACTTGTTTATTGAAGTCCATGAAAACCGATTGTGCGGCCAAAGTGAGGCGCATTTGATTCGCCGTGGAGATGTTTGGATATTCCACGACGTCGATTCAAGCTGGGATAATAATGGAGGCAACAGCAAGGGTTTTCTAGGACACCACAGAGAAGGAACAAGGGGAAAATGGATCTTTTCTTCTGCAAAGGACGCAGGCAGAGATGTTCTCCGTCGGCCGGAACAGACAGAAGCAAAGGACGAGAGGCACAAAAGAGAAAAAGATGAGAGAAACCAAGGATGCCTCCCTGCAGCTTTCAGGGAGGAATGGAAGAAAGACTAGGTGTAATGATGTAGTGGAGTTTAAGGATGGGGATTGGAGTGGAAGATTTTGTTCAAAAAGCACTCTGGATAACTTGAATGAAAAATCCCACGCACTGTATCTGGAAGAGCCAATCACACTTAAGAGCCTGCAAGGCCACTTCTGCTGGCCCAAATATACTCAAAAAACGTTATTTTTTTGTGTGTGTTTTTTTAAATACGTAAATAAAATAATTCGTCATCGTCATGTCGTATTATATCCACGTGGTGGTGCTGTTTCCAGTGTTGTATATGGTGTCGTGTCGGTTTTTTTTTATCCAATCATATTTCCGCTGGATTGTGTTGTCAGGTTCTGTGAAATCTGCCCTGGACCTGCTGAATCAAAGAGCAGGTCCTTGAGTGCTTTAAGTGAACGGACACGGTCAGTTGCGATAACCAATCAGATCTCCAGACTGCGACAGAAGGTATGCGTGCAGGTCTCACGACCTGTGATTGGATAAGCACACTCGCGAGAACGAGACCCGGTACTTGTTGGACCGGAACTCACGCTGAGCTAAACTCAGATGGCTCTAAAATGGCACTAAGGAGACGAATCGGTGGATTTAGTTGCGGATTTACTAACTACATTTTCAAGGCGGACCTTGAGAAAAGGAAGGAGGATGGATTTTGTTTTCAAATAAGCAGGCGCTGTGGAGGAGATCGGGTTGGTGAGTGCAAGCATTTTATTTTTAATGTGTATTTTGACATTTTATTTCGTTAGTATTAAATCAGTGGTAACGAAATAAGTGGAGAAAAAAAAATCCAAACCTCTGAACACTGCAATTTACAATGTAAATAACGTTACGTCGCGCATTGGCAAAGCTGTGACTGAAGTCACTTAAGACTTCAAGTGACTTGAACATCTGTTGTGATTTAAGTCTTAAGTCACAACAGATGTTCAATTGTTTTTCTGTTGCATATTCTCAAAAATAAATGCAAATAATCTGTTTACTTTTATTTTCAATTCACAGTTTGGGTCGTTATTGTCTCGCTGGTGTATATGTAAATGGCGACAATGCGCAGTTTGTCCGACACACTTGTTAAGCTCACATAGTTTTGTTGACTCTCTTGAAATCATGTTTTATCCTTGAGTTTTGACGGTATCTGTGATCTTAGTTTCCTACTCTTAATTGTGTATGTGAGGTTATGGATTCTCCAGTGGTAGTATCATATTAATGGTATTAGTATTATGAGGTGTATTAAGTATGACGTCAGTGGCGTGAAATGCACGTCCTGCCACTGTATTGCGCAATATGGAGACAACAACCTTCAGCAGAGATTGTACATCAGAAGAGTGTCTCTCCGAAGGAAGGATTCAGATAGAATATACCACATTCAAGCCCTCCTACAACAGTGAAATTCATAGCCTGATTGGGCAATTATTGCAGTTGTCAAGCATGCTTGTGCCCTTTTCTGTCCGTAGCTGGCTTCAGACTCCACTTGACCTTGCAGCCTCCCCCAACTGGCCATGTGACAGTAGCCAGCTTGTCAAAATAGCTGGGCACCTGTTGTTGTCCACATGATAAACGAAGCATAGCTCTGAAATTCAGAGAATTTTCTTTTCAGGATGAGGTCAGCCGATGCAAAATAAAAAGAAGAAAAAAATCGATCAAGAGTCTCAACAAACTGAAGGTTTTTGAGTCTGAAATCCAGCCAGAAGGAGGAAATACAAACAGGAAGAGGTGTGAGAATGAATATGGCTTCTGTGGTTTTTAATCCAACAGCTTTAAAAAAAATCACAGAGAGGATGAAAGAGAAGTAATGGAGGAGAGAGTGAAGCCTCAGATAAACTGTTAACAGAGGAAGAGAAGAACAATCACTTCTTAATGATTCGCAGATTCGGGACTTATATCCATCTTTCCCACCCATCTGTCCCTCTACCATCCTCTTTTCCTCCATAAATCCTTCCATCGTCTTCCTTACACACGTTTTTTGTCTCCTTTATCAGATTAGTTATATTCTTTTTTTTTGTTTATATCCAGTGAAACAAGGCAAATTTTTATTGTTTTATTCTGTTACCCAGGCAGGATTTAAAAAAATCAGCTCTCTTTTTTTTTATCGTATTAACGATGACAACGTGACCAGAAAAGTAAATAAAGTGATTTATCTTTCATCCAAGGTTAGATTTTGTAGGCAACTGGACTTAGAAAGGTTGATCTTGAAGACGTTTCGCCTTCTCTCAAGAAGGCTTTTTCAGTTCTAAACTAGTTGGCAGCAGAACTTGAAAATATAGCCCTTGTGAACCATTCGTGTGCTAATGACCTGGCTGGTCACCTGAGAGTTGTTGACAGGGTCGTTGGCAGGGTCGTTGACCTAGTTTCACTTGGGGTGCTTCCCCTTTGTCTGCTGGGTGACATGGTAATGAGTCACCAGGTGTTGTGAAACTGTGTGAACCTTTGGATTGTTGGCGGAAGAAGTGGAGGACTGCGTTGTATGTGGGAGATAGAAAGTGTCTGAGCCCACCACCTCTGTTTAAGGAAGGCTTTTCTAGCTTGACGTGGATGGCTTCCTTGACACCCCTCTCAAACCAGCGATCTTCTCTGGCCAGTACACGTACTTGGCTGTCCTCAAAGGAGTGTCCGCTTTCTTTCAGGTGTAAGTGGACTGCTGATTCCTGTCCTGAAGAGGCTGCCTGTCTGGGGCCATTCGTCTATGGATGGGCTGTTTGGTTTCTCCAATGTACAATTCCTGACATTCCTCCTAGCACTGTAATGGATTGACAACATTACCTTGTTTATGTCTTGGTATCTTGTCCTTGGGGTGTACCAGTTTTTGTCTGAGTGTGTTGGAAGGTTTGAACTGTACTGGAATGTCATGTTTCTGTACTGGAATGTCATGTTTCTGGAAGAAATGAATTTTTCCGAGATTCCAGCCAAGTAGAGGATAGAAATGCTGTGACGTTTATTTCCCTCCTCTTCTTTTGTGGGGTCCTGCTTTTTGGAGCTCTTTGTGAAGGCCCAGGCTGGGTAACCACATGTTCTGAGAGCTGTTTTAAGATGTTCCTTTTCTTTCTTTCTTCCTTGAGCTGTGGTGGGTACTTCTTTGGCCCTATGTTGTAGGGTTGTGATAACCCCCAACTTGTGTTCCAGGGGGTGGTGTGAGTCAGTAGGAGGTACATATCTGTGTGTGTAGGTTTTCTGTAGACCTCAATGCTGAGGTCTCTGTCCTCCCCGATCTTAACCACACAGTCCAAGAAGGCCAGGCTGTCTTCTCTTACGTCTTCTCTGGTAAATTTGACGTAATTATCTGTATTGTTGAGGTGGGTTGAGAATGTTTCCAATTCCTTTGTTTGAATCTTGACCCAGGTGTCATCAACATATCTGAACCAGTGGCTTGGGACGGTTCCTGTGAAAAATGACAGGGCTGTCTTTTCAACCTCCTCCATGTAGAGGTTGGCAACTATGGGAGATACGGGTGAGCCCATGGCACAACCATGTATCTGCCTGTAGAAGCCCTCTCTGTATTGAAAGTAGGTTGTGTTCAAGCAGAGGTGCAGCATGGTGCAGATTTGGGTCGGTGTTAAGGCTGTTCTCTCTGGCAGGTCTTTGTCTGATAGAAGGCGCTTATGGATGGTCTCCATAGCCTCGGTTGTAGGAATGCAAGTGAAGAGGGAAGTGACGTCGTAGGACACCATGGTCTCCTCTGGTTGCAGTTTGAGGCTACTAACCTTTTTGGCAAAGTCCTGGGAGTTCCTGATGTGGTGTGGGGTGTTGCCAACCATGGGAGCCAAGATGGAGGCCAAAAATTTGGAGATGTTGTATGTGACAGGATTTATTATTATTTATTTATTTATTATTATTTCTTTCATCTTGTGGTGCTCAATTAATGATGATCAACTTCTAAAAACAGGTTAAAAAACATGCGACTGAAGGGTGAGTGCATTCTGTTGTAAAGCTTTTCTCTGTAGTATTAACGTTATTTACAATAGAGGAAGCTTGTACGAACACGGAAGCTCTGATTTGACAGCCTGTGTGTTTGTGTGTGTGTGTGTGTGTGTGTGTGTGTGTGTGTGTGTGGGGGGGGGGGCGATGCTTGTTAACGTTGCCATTAATGATGCTCGGGAGAAACAAACAGGGGAGCAGATTTATTCAAAATAAATGATTACAAGCGCTAAATTACCAGCAACACAACAAGGCCCTGCACTCCATCTGCATTACTTTTTGAGCAGCTGTGAGATCATGTGCTAGCTCATTACAGGATGGAATCTTCCACAAAGTTTTTAGCAGCAGAGACACACTCTGCACTTGGTCAAACTCATGCATGATTCATACATACATGGCTTTTTTCCAGTCCTCTTATGCGTTGCATCCTCCCATTTGTCTCCAATTGAAAGCTCATTCATCTTCTGATTTCGTACATTTCTAACAATAAATGAAAACACATGAATGGGGCTTGCGTGGTTTTTAATGACAGTCCATTTGAGGGCTCTCTGTCCCTAAAATCTACGGTTATAATGTGTGCGTCTGTGAGTTGACGCACAGCGACCCCGCATTTCACACTTTGTACCATGTGCTCGGGGAACATTTCGGTTTCTAAGGCGAATGATACAAAAAGAACCAGTTGATCGTGACAATTCAAACATTTCTGGCAGCGAGGCCAGGGTTAGCGTAGTTTGTGGAGTTGGCATGTTTTCCACCTTCCATTAGACCGCACAGTTTGATAGAGGAAGATGTTAAATGCTTTTCGTTGCTTCCTTTAAAACAAAATCCCCTCTTCTGTATGGCTGCCCGATACGACTTATCACACAGCTGCAGTAGATCTCTGGACCGCGGTCCGCTGACAACACTTGCACGGGTGTTTCTTTGTCCAGGCTGTGTGAGAGGGGCAGATGTGTGAAAGGATGGCACCATCCAACTGGCAATTCATTGTTCATCTTCTCTGCCGACATTTCTTTTTT
>BJFM01000037.1:95940-108659 GCA_016586285.1 Arothron firmamentum
CTCTCTCTCTCTCTCTCTCTCTCTCTCTCTCTCTCTCTCTCTCTCTCTCTCCCCCTCTCTTGGCCCTCCTGCTCCTCCACATCATTTGACGCATTTGCCGGACTTGGAAATAGGTTTTCCTAATTATAAGAAATAGATATTTCCTCCATCAACCCTTCCTGTGTCGGGTGATTCGAAAGTAAAACCCTCAGACGTTAGGCTACCAGGGGCCTCCCAGTTAGGGAGGACACAGTCATTATGGTCTGCACGCTCTGATAAATACTGTATTCAAATTCTGTTCCACGACTCTCTACTTGCTATCTATATCAAAGCTGGCCATTTGTCTGTGCAGATGTTCGCTGCACTTCCTGTCTAGATGATGAAAGGGAATATTATATCCGTCCAAAAGCCAGCCACTGGTCTCACAAAGCAAGTTGAACGCGGGGGCATCCTCCGCCGCGCGCTTCAGAGCGCAAAACAAACGCAACCCTGTCATGAACCAAACTGCAGCACCGCTCGACATGTAATAAATACTTTATTGCGGCGAGGGAACATTCAGAGTGGAATATTTGATCAATTTGAGTATCAAAAGCAAAGTTTTGTCATCCCCACTCCAGTATTTAGTGGTTTTTGTGTTTTAGCTCGTTTGGACGGATCACTTTGCACTCAACTTTGACATTTGGTTGTTCTTTAATCTTAAATTTCTCAGTAAAGGACGGAAAACAACAATCCCAGTCGTTTCCACCGGAAAGTTACCCTGACTTCCCTCATAAATCCATTAAAAACAAATACAGAAGCGTGGAAAATGAAAAGTTATACTAAAGTAGTCAAAAAAAAAAAAAGAAAAATCACGGCTATATTGAATAATTGTAGGATTTTTTGAGCATTTAAGAGGCTGCTGGCATTTCACGAGATTAAGCAAACTGTTACAACAGATATTGTAAGGAAATTATTTCTTTTGCTCAAGAAGATTAACTAATGGTGGGGGAGACAATAGCTGTTCCTGCAGCTGGGATAAGGAACGGTAGCGGGAGAATGAAGTCTTATCACCTCTGTATTGAAAGTGGGAAAAGGAAATTTTTTAGTAACTTTAGTGACCAACCTTTCACAATGTTTTTTTTTCTACCCCAAGTCATGATTTATATGCGTTCCTTTAGAGTACAGAGAAAGGCTTTGAAGCCTTGTCAACCAGTGATTGTGGATGCTCCATATCAGTGGAATGTGCCACATTCTTGAACATCGTTTACGGAAAAAAAACATTGCTTGTCCTGCGAGGAACGTTTTGAAAGTTTAAAAAGGAAAAAAAAATAGCATTCTCGGTGAAAGTCTGCTAAATCTCATTTCAGATGCTTTGACTGGAACATTTTCCTCTCTTTCCTCCCTCCCTCCAGTTTCTGTTAACGATGGCGTCTCGCCAATCACACGCACTCACACCCGGGCGCAATTTGGAGTCTGCAATCAACTTAATGTGTATGTTTTTGATTTGTGGGAGGAAATGGGTTTACCTGGAGAACACCTATGCAGGGGCCCTTGATCTGGAGCGGAAGCCGAGCTTGTTCCAGCCTTTCTTTGTTCCGTTCCTAAATTTGCAGTAACCACACATCGTCCTGGATTTAAGGTTTTCTGATCTCTCTCTCTCTCTCTCTCTCTGACACACACACACACACATGCACGCACGCACGCACGCACGCACTCACTTTCTCCCGTCGTGTGGAATGCTTCTGACAGGTGCGTCACCTTGGTTGTGATGCTGCTCCACTGACTGGCTTGAACAATAATTCCTGCCTTAATTGCACTTGTCAGTTGTAATAACATTAGCGCAACAGCAAAAGGAGCAAATTAATAGGTCGTACGGCAGCCTTGCCGCGGCCGTTTTCGTCTGTCAGCAACGTCTTTGTTTTAAAGTCTATTCAGGAGGAGTCAATCGCTCTATAAATGGAGGATTGTCCATGAATAACAACCAGGTACGGCCTCTGCTTTTCCCTATGCATGTGCGTCGGGGCCTGTTTATCTCAGACGGTATATAAAGTCAAAACCCGAAGGAAACGTGTCGTTAAGTAGATCTCTTGCTATTGTTTTCCAAGTGCTCCAGGCTACTTTTGTTGAAGATTGTGCGATATGCTGAACAGAAGATAACGGCGCGCAGATTATCAAAATTGCGTTCCCTCTGAGTGTTCATCAAATGCACACTTGAGCCGCATGCCAAGAAAAAAAAAAAAAACAGGGAGACGTAAGCTTGTTCTTATCAGACTGAGCGAGGCGGCGCTCATTTCAAGATAAGGTGATTTTGGAGGATCTCTACGTGTTTTCATATTGTGTATTAAAAGTAGTCCATGTTGAAAAAATGTTGCTCTTCCTAATTCATTATTAATGGAGATCAGACTTTGATAGCATCTCTTTTAGCTTCAGAAAACATAAAAAAAAAAAAAAAAAAAACTTCTTAGAAATACCAAATTTCTAAAGTTCAAAAAAAAGATTTTTTTTCTTGTGGCTCTGAGTTGGGCGTGGCTGCATAGGTGTAAAAGATGAACAGGACTAAACCCTGAACAAAGCAGAGCGATTAATGGTTCCTAGTCATGTTTAGTTCCTTCTATATTGGCTATCTCTCATTGCCATGGAAGCGTCACCAAATGTGACAAGGCACTTCCTCCGTCACGCCGTTTTAACAAAGGTCCGATCTGCATGTGTCACACTGATGATTTTGAACTCATCACTTATTGCTTATACTCTAATTGGATTAATCACATGCTAGCTAGCCAGAATGTGGCCCGAAGCGCCGCACATCACTAAACAGAAGGGAATTAAGACTACGCACAGGTCCATGCACCCCAAAACTCATGATGCAGTCTAAATTTCCATGACAAGCATTTTGAAATCAAAATAAGCGATAGAAATTCCAGTTAAGTTTTGTTTTTAAATATGCTTCAGGTGGGGGTTTTTTGCCTATGGGCTACAGGAAACGATGAGAGGGTGACATCATCGCTGATGACGTGAACACCGGACCCGACTCGGCAGCTGTTTGGCCCGACGGCAGCTCAGCTTTGCTTTGATTGTCTCAGCATTTCTGCTGCCGCCAGTCCCTCCATCCATCCATCTGCTGTTAACCGCCACGTATTCCTCATCAGGTTCACAGAGGGGTTGCAACCCCCCACCCCACCCCCCCCACCCCCACCAGGCCAGCAGGATGAGACCCCGAACAGGTCGCTAGTCCATCACTGGACACACACACACACACACACACACACACACACACACACACACACACACACACACACACACACACACACACACAACTAGGGGAGTCTGCAGTCAACCGTGTGTAGGAAGGAAAGTCACACACTCGTGGGGAGAACACATGAACTCCACATTGGGAGGCACAACCCAGGATCCAGGCCGTACGGGCAACACTTGTAGCGGGTTTTTTTTTTGTTTGTTTTTGGCGTTCAATCACGTAAACCTTTCATTTTCCCAACCTTCAAAAAGCATCAGACTTATATATAACTGGCATAAATCATCAGAGCATATAATCATATACGTTTAGAGAGCTGACAGATGAAAGGAAGCATATCTGCCGGACAAGTTGGTGCAAGGGCTCCAATTATGTCCACGCATGATCAGTCGCTCAATACAAGGTAATGTCAGCTGTACCAAAAAAGAGCGCAGCCTCAACGTATGGCTCCAGGACCTATTTGGAAGAAAGCGGATGAAGAGTTAAATACATGCTTTTTTATTTGAAGTTCACTGCGGCATCGTTTCACCACTTGCTATGTCGTAACAGTGTCGTGTACTGTGCACGGCTGATACCGAGGACCGATATTCTTTTTTTTTGCCATTCAAAATGTGAAGGCCGAAACAACACAGCATAAGAATAAATCCACTAAATGGCCAAAATAGCTGTGAACGTCGACCCCGTTGATTATTAACCATTCGGCTAGACGGGAGGGAGCGCTGGGGTGAAGAAGAGGTCCGCCTGGGAAATGAATTGAATTTCCTGAGTGAGAGAGAGTTTCCTAATCCTCAAGATAATTACACACCAAAGCACCCCCCAACACCACCACCCCCCCCTGAAAAAAAAAAAAAAAAAAGCAGAAAACACCAGATAAACTTCCCGTGTGACTTTACTGTCAGTCAAAGCTATATCCATATTAATGCAAATCCCTGCTGATCCTGTTCGGCTGTAGCACAACCACATTTTGGTGCTCCACGTCTTCCAGAACCCCCACCCCAACCCCATCCCTCCGTCCCCCCATCATATTCAGCAACCGCTGAGACCCCCATTGCAACACTGACCAGACTTAGTCGTCACAATGCTACCTGATTAATATAATAACAACCTGCCGTTGTTACCGAGCCGCTGTCAATGAATTACTCTGCAAATCAAACCCATGCACCATTGGTGGGTAAAAATCAAAGAAAACCCAGTAGTGTCCATCTTATTTTAAACTGGATCTAATAAAACAAAAGAATACAACTAAAGTCACAGCAGCAAATGTAATGTACTGCGAATTTTAAAAAGCACTGTCATGAAACCCCAATTTCACATCCCACCAATCAGGAGGAGCCTTTTTTTCTATTTGGCTCCTTTTCTGAAGGTCCTGTTAAACTTGTGTGTGACATGTCAAGTGCCTTTCCTGTTCAATGTGCTTTGTCAAGCATCCTGGTCCCATGGCGACGGCTCTGTGTGAAAGCTCCTTGTGTCTGAGCTTTTCTCGTTTTCATTGCCTCACTGTCCTCCACCTGTGTGTCTTTGCCCTGCACCTGTGTCCAATTACTAACCCCCCACCCCCCACCCCACCCCCATCCCCGCAGATTGAAGTCCTCCAGCACGTTTTTGATCATGAAATTATTGATTTTTAACATCGACAAGACTCCGGGTGGGAGCAGACCGGCTCTAACCCTCGCGATAATTATCAGTAGGCTTCTTTCGCCGTTCAGGTGACGGAAGCAAACCAACCCGACACAGAAAGTAGTTAAACTCCTTCAAGGGACAAATGGTTCTGGCCCATCAGCTTCGGCGTGAAATCACAGCCACAGGATGCATTTTTGTCTGACTGCAAAATATTAACAGTTGAGATGCAGCGCCGCATGTCTCTGCGCATCCGTTTTGTCGGCGGGCATAAAAAGGAAAAAAATACATAAATAAAGATGGCAGATCTGCGAATAAACGTGTTCCGTGAGAACGGGCACGGGCCTCGTCCTGCCTAGCTCTGAGGTTTTCTCGGAGAGCCAGCCTTCAAATTCATTTCAATTCTAAATATGTTCCAAGTGTGTTTACAGAGGAGCTTATCCAGATTAGCGACATTATGTTCCCCCGCCGCGTGCGCGCACGTCCTGTAATAATGGACAAATCCTCCAGTCGGGGGGATGCAGATTGGGAAGTATTTCTGTCATAAAACAATGCTCACGCGGCCTCAGCAGATGCTGCGGTGCGCGGAGTCCAGCCCAAGCGAAACCCTTCCCGCGAGGCGTTTCTCGCATGGCAGCGAATTCGCCCTCCAGCGCTGGCGAGCGAGCTCGACTGCGGTTTACCGGGTCGGTTTGGATCACACGTGTCCCATTAGCCGCTCGCGCTCGACACACATCTCGTGGCTTATTCAGCAGCTGCTCTGCAAGTGCACGAGGCTAGAATTTTCTAGCAGCCAATGTCAAGAGAGAGAAAAAAAACCAAAGCAAACTAAAATCAATGCCTGCTTATCTTTTGTGCTGTCACTACACTGGGGCAGCTGTTAGGCGGCGGCTTCTCTACGTGGACGCTGATGCATCAGTGGGAGTTTTATGCCACTGGGCGCCTGGTCAATAGATCCGCTTACATCTGCGCTACGTGAGGCCGTCGATGGTTCGGAGACACGAGCCGGAGCCCACGATTGTTATCGGATCCGCAAAGGACAAGCCTGAGTCACATCAAGGGCGTCGGGAAGAGACGGGCGGCGTTGGGAGTGATGCTTGTGTTGTCGTGGGCAACGGCTGACTCAAAGCGCAGCTACGCGCCGGGTCGGCGGCGCATTCCACGGCATTCCCCTCCACAAAGCGCGGGAGGTGGGGACGTTTTGCATAATGGGCATCATCTTTACGCAAGCTGTCGTTTCTCTGGAAAGGGTTTCCTGCCCACACACACACACACACACACACACACTCGGTGCCATCTCACTTCAGAGCGCATGAGCAGCTCCCATCAAATCGTTCATGTTGTTATGCGGGGAACCGCCGCTGCTGCTTCTGGTAAAACCCGATCCACCATCTAAGGAGCCGTTAATGTTAGGGTTGGAAAGAAAATTTCTAGAGATGTGGAGGGAAATAATCCAAAGGCTTTAGAATGCAAGAAGAACAGTCAAACGAAATGAAGGCGGTCAGCCAGATCGATCATGCTGTAACTGATAAAACAAGTTGCAGGTGTGCTGAGGTCAACATTTAATTTGGACCAGTTTATTTATATTTGATCGATAATACAGTATTAAATTCATTAAGTAGTAACTAGGACTTCGAGCCCTGCTTGACACCCAGCCGCGCTGGCTGTTGATCCTGATATAATAATGCCCCTTCTGATAAATATCTATTAACAGGCCTGAACGTGATCTATGCTCATAGTCTAGGCACGCCTGCCGAGACATTTAATTAAGAGCAGGCAAAAACCCACCGATTGAGATGAAAATCAATTGGACATAGTGTGTCTTTTGCTCATCTGCCAAGTGACTACAAGACTCTTCTTTCCCTTTAGTGGCCGTGCAATCCACCGTCGCTTTATTAAAACTTGTCATAAGTTGCATGCGTGGCGACGCTAACGCACTGATTAGTCACCAGCAAAAAAACGCGTGCACACCGACATGTCAAAAAGAGCTGTCATTTTCAGTATTTGCGGCTAATTTCCTTCCTTCTGCAAATTGGTGCTTTTATTTGTTTTGACAGTTTTTAGGAGGCAGTAATTTGTTTTCGCTGAACTCCCTCAATCTCGGCAGCTCAGCCGCAGCACAAACGAGAGGTGGTGGTGATGTTGTGATGTATTCCTTTGCAGTTTTTACGTCTTTATATCAATCCCAACTGTTTGGAAGCATAGAAATAAGACTGAAGGCGAGTGCGTGTCCATACTTCTGATTAGACTGTATATTGCACATGTGTACTGCACTCTTTTTTTATTTTTATTTTGAGTGGCGCTAATGAGGTGGTGTTAACAATACCAACAATATTAATTCCATGTGAACAAACCTTAACTGTCATAATTTTAGTAACAACCTTGACAAAAGTTGGGAGTTGTGAAGGTTTACTTTAAAGTCACTACAAAGTATTTTTATTTTTTTCATTATTTTTAAAAATGTTCCTGCCTAACATTGAGTAACCTTTTAAAGAAAAACACTGGCAGTTCCCCTGGTTGAAATAATTTGCCTTTGAAAACAAATTATCACAACTTAAAGAGGAAAAAGAGAGAAAATGATCTTTTGAAAGACACTGTAACGACGTTGACTGACATATATTCTAGATGTTGATTGACAATTCAAATGGGGAGAGGAAGAAAAAAAAGAACACAACAAAGCATTGAAAATGCTCGCAACAAAAACTGTGTGAAGCGGCTCATGAAGGCTCTCCTCTCTCACATTCGGAAAAATTGCGCAATGAAACACAAATGCCTCATCTGAGGATAATGCCTGAAATACTGCTGCGTGGATATCATAACCATTCAGAGAGCTGGCTGAAAAGAAATAATTGGTAGATTTGGTGTTTACATGCAGATTCATGCTCCGTGATGGAGAGAGCAGCTGCGTTCAATAGAAAGACTCCGAGAATGAACTTATTGATATCGTTATTTAAATTGATCTGAATCCTGCCAACTAAAAGCTGTTCTAATGTGGGGAAACAGCTTTTATTTTTGTACCTGTGGCAAATAAATCCTTTATATGTTTTGCATTGTGTTTTTATTATGATTTTCTAACCACTGACATGGTATTAGCAATCCTAATTGTCCTCTTAGCTTATGGTTATCAAAAGATATTACTAGTACCTACTGGTTTGTGCAGTATAGAAACAATCTTTCTAAATAGCACTCCTGACAAAAAACTCCAAAAGCCCATCGCGTTTGATGTGAACGTGTCCAGTAACGACTGTGAATCAATTTTACCTGCTGGTGTGCAAATGGGGTAGTCTATAGTTAAACGGAGGCAATTAAAAAAGACAACATCTCCTAAGAAATGTCTTTTTGCAGGTGGTAGCCACAAACCATTTCCCTCCGCTTTTCCAGACTCAGCACTAGTGCACCAGCAGCATGGAGGAGCACTGCCAGAGTCCCGCAAAGACAACTTCCATCTTTTCGTTCAGCCTGTGCGTGTTTCTGCATGGACTGTCACAACCGGACTCGGCAAGGATGGCATGACGGAACACGCTTGCGGCCTGGCGCTGTGCACTGCTGGAGGAAATGATGTTATTACCCTGTTCTTGTCACAGAAGAAAGCAGGTTCACGCAGAGCGCATGTGGCAGACGCGAGGGTCCGGACAGATTCCTCCATGTGACCGGTTTGGGTCACATGGATGGTCTGGAGATGGTCTGGAGAGACGTTTTCCCGACAGGGATTCAAAGATCTCTGCGTGTTAGCTGGAGATGCACAGACTACTGTGATGTACCAGGAACCTCAGACCTGAATCCACCCCCTCCAGTACACTACCTGAGGCCCTAATCTGGCACACACACACACACACACACACACACACACGCACACACACACACACACACCATTTTAACATCGAGTGGGAAAAAGAATAAAGACTATTGAACGTTTATTATATACTGTATGTGTTATCAAATAATGTAAGAATGAAGATGCTTCCCGGTCTTGTAGTCTTTGTATATTGTTATTTAGACATAGCACAGTATAAATGTTTGGGCTGATGGCATTAATCAATATTAAGATTGAAAAGGACACAGAAATATCAAAATTGAAAATACTAAACTATTATATTGTATTGTATGCATTTTCCAAGCTTTTAGTTCTAAAACTTTTTCGTCCTATACTTTTTCCAAGGTAAAATAAATAAAAAAGATACACTCCAGCTGTGGCACAATGCAATCATTGTATCAAAGGCTGTCAGTTCTTTATCCGAGCCAAGTTATGGCGGTCGGATCGATGCCTGTGTGCTGAAACGCGACCAGCAACAGACTGTAAGACATAGCTACAAATGTGTCTGCTTTCGCTCGCACAAAGCAACTTTAACAGATATTTAACTACTGTCATAACTCTATACCGTGTCTAAATGCAGATATCCACTTTAGATCCGGCGAGAAAGCACTGTGTATAATTTGTTATGCTTGTGCACAACAGTGTCCTGTAGGGGGCGTCTTTTGCAACAACAGTGAACTGCAACGATGCAATTTATTCTGGACTGAACACAATGAGTGGCAGTAACCGGTCACAAAAATACACAAGACTACGCTACTTCAGAAATAAAACGCAACTTCCAAGAGAGCTGATAACAATTAATTAGGAATATATCTTGAAGCCAATAAGAGATTAAAAAAAAAAAAGGCCAAAAGATAATTGCTGGTGAGATGCTGACATGGGAGAAAGGCTTTTCATCCACAAACCCAGCTTTTTAGGGAGGAAAAAAGTCATTTTTACTTCATTCCTGTGCAACTCAGGATCTACACCTAATCATCCTGAGAATTCGAATCAAATAATTAACTATATACTGTATTTTGTTGGTGCACATTAATAGGGAGAGCATTGTCCAACAAGAAATGTTTTCGACGTTTGGGTCCAAATGCTGATTACAACAGATTAAATCAGAACCAAAGACAAAACGATATAAACAAAAGTTCGATCAATAACAACAAATCATCTGAAATTATAATTCTCTGTTGCAGCCACAACGACAACAAATTCTAGTTAATACTTTAAGAAACCCACTACAATATTATTTCATTGCAGTGATGGAGAACTCATTTCAAACTATTATTGCCAATGTGTTAATAATAAGCATAATGAGTTTGACAAGTTCTTTCATTACAGTATAAATTGTAGTTTGGTGACTACAAGCTGAATAGCATAATTACAGTATATCTTTATTAGTGTAAAAGTGTAGTACCAGCAAGCTGCTTCTTTATATGCAAATCAGGCCTTTAGACCAACCAAGTGTGTCCCACACCCATCACCAGTCTGTGTGAGTCAGCGTTTGCCATTAGTGGCTTTTCTTTTTGACCCGCCGGGTCATTGTGCACAACGGCAATGTTGGGCACTCCGATTAGCTCTTTAGCTGGCCAAGAAGAGTAACGACAGCGCACAACACACTGCCTTACGGAGAGAGAACCACTGGAGGCCAGAATAACAGAACAGCTCTTCGCTCGAGGAGGAAAAAAAAAACATGTGGATGAGGTGAAGTAGAGCAAATTCTTATGGCCTCAAACTTTGTCTACCGAGATTCCAAACGGCTTTAAATGACCTTTGGTTTCAAATAAGCGTTCCTGAAGATGTGTTTTGACAGTGCCTTTAATTTGGCTGAGTACATGTTCCCTTTGAGATCAGAGATTTATTACCGAACTAAATCCATGCTGTAAATACCTCAGAAGCCTGGACAGGGTGATGCATGCATAGCTTCCAGTCATCCGTTGACAGCTATCAGATAGTTAAAAAAAATCAAAATGCAAGTGAAACTAAATGAAGGACTCTAAAGGGAACACTTTGCTTTTATTTCGTGTTGCTTAAAAGGAATGACCTTGATCCCAACCCTCTGTTTTTTTGGGTTTTTTTGGTTGTTGTTTTTTTTTTTTTTGGTGTGCCACAGGGGTCTATTTTTGTCCCGATTTCCCTTTGTCTGCTCTGCCTCTCCTGCTCTACTCAAATCACTCTCCTCCTTTCACAACAAACTTACCTGCAGTGCAAATTTCCACTTCTCCTCAGTCACTCCCACGGCTGCACCCCCTCATCAGTGCAACTGCTTCCGCCTGCTTGCCCATTTATTTGCACTTTCACTCTGCTCACCGTCAAATTGGCTTTGCTTTCACGCCGGCTCTACACACTTGTTTCTGGACTGGTATCAACCTAAATTGCCTCTGACCTTTCGTCTCTGGCCCAGTAACACCGCCAGCCTTCTGTCCCTCTCTGCCTGTGGCTCGGTAGCACTCCGACTATTCCTGCTAAACTCCGACTCCTGTCTTAAGGTCAGGATTCTCACCCAGCTTTGATGTGAACTCACTGCTCAGCCAGTGAGGCATGTGAACCCCAATCGTTCGTTGAGCCAGTCGAGAAACTTTGGACTGGTACCTACACCGTTCTGCCTTAACAAAGGCAGAACGAAAATAAAATGTCAGATCCCAGAGCTAATTTTCTTAACTTCCAGCAATGGAAAAGTAAGTAGAATTATTTAGAAATAATTCTGTAAGCTGAGCTGAGGAAGGCAGTCCATTCTCCCAATTCTCACCGCTAGCAAAACCATACAAGTTTATTTACGCGTAAGATCAGCTTCGTAGCACGCTTTGTAAATGTCACGCCTATTGTTTTATGTAATGTCCAGGCTAACCACTACAGGCCTGGTGTCACTTTGGTTCGCAGACACTAAACAACACTGATGCTAAAGCGACACGATGAATACATGCGTCAGGCAGCTAATCTCAAGGCTGCTGTTCTGGTTTCCTTATGAAGGACTGGAATTTAAAACCTTCCGACTTTGTGATGTACAAAAGGCGGAAATACAAAAACCACCCACGACTGTGATGCTAGTGATGCTGCCTAAATGACCTTTTTCATTGCTGCTCTACATAATACGCTGCTCATTACTGCTGCTTTAGATTCTGGTTAGACGCTAAACAGTATTTATGACATATAATTTCAACTTTTATAGACTTTCAACAGACTTTATGATGTTAAATTGTCTGTAACGTTCCATCTAACCTCTAGAATGCCGGTGCTGAAACAATACTTTTCCCTAAATTCCCCCAGTGACTTTCAACTCAGATCATCCCCATTTGTACAGAAGCAAATAACGAAAAACAAAATGAACACCATAGCATTTGGCTACAGATGCAATTGAGCCAATCATTAGTAGGCTTGCCCTCTACCATTAATGCAGCAGTAATCACGTGGCTGCCCAGAAACCATCACATAACCTGTTTAGTTTTATCTTCTAGCTTGTTTTGCTTCACTAATCTTCACTGAAATCAAGGCACTGTTGGGCAGCCTTTTTATGAAGTTGACCGGTGAAAGTCTTGGTCATTTAATGTTGCTGACATTGTACCCCTGCACTATTTTGGTCCGATGCACTTAACATAAATTTATGCTTAAATGATCCAACAGCAAAGGTTAAAAGCAGATGCAAGTTAGAGTTCATTAATGAAGCACGCCATGCCTATTATCCCGAAAAAACATCAGCCGGGACTGTAACCACGAGCCACTGCGTTGACAAAAAAATATGAGTATATTTGTTGGAGGTTTTTTTTTTGTTAAACTTGTAAACTGCTTCAGGTTTTTGTGAATAAAACCTTCATTTCCCCTATGTCTTTACGCACCTTAAAAGAAGCATGGCCGCTGCGCCGCTGCAGGCAAGGGGCAATGAGATTTGTTCCATGTAAATGTCTGATTACGACGTTCTGAGACAAAGACGGTACCACTTTACCAACTCGGTGTCGTTTCCGCAGAGGATCGGCCTGCGTTAGCTTCGGCTCAGCTAGCCTCCTCCTCCTCCTTGTGAGGATAATCAATAATCAATGTGGCTGTCTATGAGGCTCAATCATCAGCAATTTCGCTTGGCTTTTAATCCCCCCCCCC
>BJFM01000037.1:111597-132465 GCA_016586285.1 Arothron firmamentum
GCTCACTAGTTTGAGTAACATTAAACTTTGCTTTTCTTTAAAAACAAAAGGAAATCCATCTATCATGTGTGTATGAGATAATTTATTTTAAGGATGATGCATCACAGTATGAAATCACTGTTTTGTTTTGGGTTTTTTTTTCCCCCTTTCTGATGCTGCACTCTGGAAGTGTGACACCGTCCTGCTGCTCGCCAGGAGCATCAAGGTCTCATCTGTGGTCAAGGTAGAGGAGAAGGAGGAGGAGGAGGTGGAACTGGAGAGGAAGGGACCTTGCCACCCCCCATTGATTTACAGCATGGCCTGCTTGTGAGTGTGGCTCCGGGCAGCAGGGCCAATGTCAAACCTCCATCACGCAGCTCCTTGTTAATTCGTTTTATGGCTCCTGTCCCCCTCCTCCTCCTCCTCCCTCCTTTCCTCTCTCTGTCTCACTTGTCTTTTCTGACTGAGCTACGCCTCATTAAACTCAAAATTCCATCGTGACGAGTCCCGACCGATGTAAATAACTCTGCCGAAGGACCTAGAAGATGCGAGTTGCACGTTGATCGGTAAAGTTCATCCAAAAATAAGGAAACGCTTTCGGTGCGTGACCAGCGCGGGGAAAGCGAACAAATCCGACATTTAACGGCACTCTGACCCTTAAAAAACATGACCGTATGGTCAAAGTGGCAGCGTCATACAGCCAGATACTGCAGCTGTTCTGCTCAAAGCAAGATGTTTTTATTTAGTTTTTTTAATGGTTACAGTTTGAAAAGATGCTCCTCTGGACCTCTGTATTTAAATGCAATCTATTCTGTGTTTAGCTGGCTAACACACACAGATCAGGCAGAACATTATGACCTTCTGCGCCATTGTGTGTGGTTAAACAATTCCTGAAGTGTTTTTGCAGGTGGCTGGGTGGGTTATCCTGCCACCAGAGCCCACAGCCATCATGGAGTATCAGGGTGTGCATGGTCTGCAGTTAGGTGGGTGGAACGTGTCAAAGGAAGACGCACTTGGATGGCAGGACCCAAGGTTTCCCAGCTGCACGATGCCCAAAGCGTCCCTCCGCCGGGGCGATTGTGTCATGTGATCCTCCAGGCAAGCGATGCACGCGCACCCAGACATCCACCTGATGCAAAAGCGAAGTTGATTCATCAGAGCCTTTTTTTCTGCTTCTAACACATCAACACTAAGGGCAGTTTATTCATTTGTTGCCTGGTGTCTCAGGTGCAGTGACAAAGAGATAAGCAGTGTTCTGTACATCACTCATCAGCGGTCACGAAGTCGCGCCCTGCCACTGCACGTGCACTGCTGGAAGCAGCAGGTAAGTAGCAACACACAGCACAATCACCAATAATATGAAGCCATTAAACTTGTCACTGGGCCATGTTAGTTGTTGAGAGTAACATGCTGCAATTGTCACAAGTGATGGTTGCTAATTAACTACAACTCCTAATACATGTATTTGAGGGGCAAATCTGCTATATAATCGTTACTAATTAGGTAATTACCCAATTCAGTAGTTATTATTACTCTTTCCTTAAGCATCAGGATGTATTCTTTCCTAAACAACTCAAGTATTCAGTTACCCATCATATAATTATATAACAGGAGGTGGATTAGGCAGCCAACCCACTCACACTATAATGATGACCACGTACCACGTATCCCTCAGCATCTCCTCCACAGCAGCACCTCCATAATTGGCTTATATAGGTAAGAAATTATAAATGGTGACAAACTCGTGCCTGCGTGTTGGTGTTGATGGGGAGAGCAGGCAAATATATATATATATATGTACATATATATCTAACACTTGACCAGATCTGCCCGCAGCTGTTAAACACCGCATTTAATGCGCTCTCCCTCGCTCCGTTTCGTTCTCCCACGTGTGCGCGCGCACGTCCCCCACGCAGCCGGGCGTGCACACACGAACCTGCTCATCAGTGCTCTGCACAGGAGCCCCCGACAGTGCCCGAGCACTCCTGCGTGTGATCGCCGCGTTGAGTCCCCGCTGCTCCGCTGGATGTTTGCGCATGAGGACGCCCGCCTCCGTCCGCGATTCTACACCTCTCCGCGGACCGTTCCGAGCCGGATCGCCTCTTAACTTTTGCATCTTCTGCGAGCTTTTTATTTAGTGCACTTGCTTTTCTAGGCAATGTTCCCGTCGGCCGGAGCACCCCTCGCAGCGCCAGGCGTTTGACTTCCAACTTGGGGCTTGATGGCATCCTCATCGGTGTCGGGTCCGGAAAGTTGCGCTGCGCCATGAGAACATGGGCGCACACATGAAAAGCTTTTCGTAATTGAGACAGTTTTAGGAATGAAGGAGGGTGAGTCTCCACTGGTGTAAGAATCGAGCGGCTGCTTCGTCAGGTGTCTGGAAAGGTAGAAGAGCGGAGGAAGAGTCGTGATTTGCGCTGCGGATTGCGCCAAGGAGAACGGAGGGATCGGACCGATGAGACACCATGGGTAAGAAAATTAAAGACTCGTTTTAAATTGATTACAGCCAAACAAAGGAGAGCCCCTGACGTCTGTAAATGACCATAATTATTAGTTTAGCGTAGTTGTGCTTCTCATGGGAGCAGTAGTCTTGGCCGTCCTCTGACGCATGAGTGTGTGGATGTTCAAAAATGTTCTCCAGATAATTTGCAATGCTTTATTCTTGCGCGATGCCATGCGACTTATACTTTTAGCCTTTGCTGATTAAAAGTCTTTTGAGATTTTGTGCATTTTGCGCCATAAAAGCGGACGCCATCACCGAGAGCTTTGCCTTCTTTGTCCATGAATTTCAATAAAAGCCAAACGCTGCAGGCGGGATTGCTCATGTCCATTCGCAGACCTCAGCGCGCATCTTTATCACCTGGAAGGGATGAATAATAGAGTTACACAAAGACATTTGTATTGTGCAAGTTGAAGCTCAGTCACACCTTATTACCCATGAGACGTCGCAGCGGGTAGTTCTCCCCCCACTGTGGTTTGGATGACATTTGCATCTCAGTTCACCCACTCCTCAGAAGGGCTTTTCCCTTGTTAAGCACAGACATGTTTTGACTCTGTCTTTCTCAGCCTCCCCCCTCCCCTTTTTTTCCAAGAGTGCAGCTCATCCTACACTGACTGTCACCGCCTCCATTTTACCAACAGTGGGTGTTTGAAAGTTAAATTCACAGCTCATCCTCCTGAACCTCAGCAACACACACTTATTAAAAAAAACTAATAATAATAATAATAATAATAATAATAATAATAATAATAATAATATAGTTATTAGTATTGTTAGTATTATAATAATAATAATAATTAAAATGTACAAAGAAATCCTTCATGCTGCGTGGATCCGGCCCCTGACAAACCCAGCATCCACTGTCAGCTCCTGCCTATGCTGTTCCCTTTTTTTTTTTTTTTACAACAACCTGCCTATGCTATATTGTTTACTGTTTGTGTATTTCTCTCTCTCTCTCTCTCTCTCTCTCTCTCTCTCTCTCTCTCTCTCTCTCTCTTTGATCTGCTCTCTCCTGCCTTCATCTTCTTCTCCTCCTTTACTCAGCTGGCTTTCATCAGGATGGTTCCTCCTTGTAAGCCTGGTCCTGCTCAAGGTTTCTTCCTGTTATAAGGGAGTTTTTCCTCGCCACTGTGCTTACCTGGGGGTTCAGGCTCTGGGTTTCTGCCTCTGTAAAGCACCTAGAAACTTTTATTGTAAGAGGCGCTATATAAACTAAAATAAACGAAAAGAAACTAAACAGATGTTGTTCAGAGCAGCTGCAACTGTTTCATTAGAAAATCTACAAGTCCGTCCTTTAAGAATCCATCCAAACAAGCACAAGAACATGCACGGATGCACGCACGCAGGCTTGGCACGTTTGTTAGATGCACCAGAGAGAGAGAAGGAGCCGCTTCAGTTGTTTTGTTTTTTTTTCCCTCTCCACCCGCGGCAACTGTGATTCCTTGTTTTTATTGTCTCTTCTCCTCGTTTGTGCTGCTGGTCTGGTTTTGCTCTCATTGTCCAATGCCCGAACTGGCCGAGGAGCCGGAGCCTGATAAGCATGCTGCCCACACATCTGGGCAGATTTGTGGCATTTTTCCAAGACGTAAGCAGCTTACTCCGAGTAATGAGCACACGCTATTACTGCTTCAATTATGTCATCACCGTTACTGGCCGAAATCACTTCCATCCCATCATTTCCTCGTTGCAGTTTTCTCCATGGGAACAAACTGGGGAACAGTCCCCAAGGTCAGCTGGGTTGGCACCTTTGGTAGGTAAACATTCAGACTGCATTCCAGGCAGCACCACCCATTGTTTTAATGAGCTACCTGACTGTGATTCTGCTGCTCACTTTCATAAAAAAAAAAGAAGGAAAAAACCTTGTTAAGACGACAGAGCTCAGTTGAGAGAAAGTTAGTCCAGACATTTCTGTCATATTCACACTGAGATACTCCGGAGGTTTGCCTCAAATAGCCCCGATTCGCCAACACGTCTCCAAATAATGGCCTGTGTCATTTGATCCATGAGCAAAGCAGGAACTGACTGCTAGATAGATGACTGATAGAATAATATTGCTCCAGGGTTTAAGGGCATTTTAGTTTAAATCAGAATACACTCGGAACAACTGTTGACATTTTAAGCCCCAACTAGCACCCAAACGCAGACAATCAAAACCACTTCCTGATGCAACCGAACGGTACAGACAGCACAAATGCTATAAACCAATGGCACTGAAAAGTAACCCACCCGGGAACCCTGGCAGAAAACACATCAGCGCTTTTGAAGAAATGCCAAGGCGAGAACAGCAGCCCTTAGATGTTATTTAATAATCAGCAGCAGGCAGAAGGGAAAACTGCTTAAAAGGCTGAAATTTCCTTTGAAAAGGTGGAACAGAGGAACATGCATGTTTCCTAGTTGGATCAGGATATAATGTAAAGCTGAAATCAAAGGTTTGACAAGAGAGCAGCCTTTTGTGGTCAGCCAAGCTCAAAGTGTTAAGTGAAGCAAATGACACAAGTCAAAATGCCTTAACAGGAAAAAAAAAGTCTATCTGATTAATGGGTTCTGAAGATAATAGTGTTCCAGAAGGTGTATGAATAGTGAATGAGAAACACTTTAAAATCCATCCTTAAAAATATCTGCAGCTTTTCCTGTTTTTTTCATTCTTAACCTTGACATAAACTTCTCAACAGGCACTTCAGTGCAGCAGTGCTGTAGTATTAACTGTGACTACACAAACACACACACACACACACACACACACACACACACACACACAGACCCGCGCAGACACATGCACCCACTCGAACAGTCACAGTGTGACACACTGGGCGGAACTTTGCACCCCTGAGATGTTCCATTTCATGGAAATTGCTTGGTTATCTTAAAGAAATGACTTCTCTCCTTCCAAATTCATTTATTTTCCTGGAATCTGAACGCTGTGATCTGTGGCTCAGTAATTCAGAAATCCAAAACCGTGGAGGAAAAATAAAAAAATGGTGCTGCAACTGTCAGGTACCATGAAGACTCTGTTTTTTTGGGGTTTTTTGGGGTTTTTTTTGGCCCAATGCACAAAAACAACAACAACAACAACAACAACAACCAAAAGTGGAGCCAGGAGCCAAAAGGGGGAACATAAATCAACCCAATGCTTAAACTTGAGGGGAACACAAGTATAAACACAGGTAGCACAGTGCCAGAGAGCGCTGATGGATCTCTACCAAACAGAATAGCAACAAATATTTTAAATCAATATGCATTGTTTTCTGGGGTCCTGCGATCACATGATCCTCTTCAAGGTTGAAGGTGGCCCTGCTAGTCAGTACTGTAGATGCGATCGTATTGACAGGCTGAATATTAAGGTAGTCTGAGGCTGAGGAAAGCTGCTCGCCGATGCTTCCCTCCTGCCTTCATACCAGCCCATCAAGGTGATGCGGCCGGTCGGAAATGTACCGCGACTTGCCTACTTGCGAACCAACCAATGAATAATGCTGTTCAATACTACCAGAGTGCGCGCGTCAATTTACACTCAAAAGTATAATGCACTCCTCAGACGTAGGCCTCTGCCAAGGCTGGAAATCTTTCCCACATATCATCACTTCTGCCAAATAAGAAAACACAGGCTTTATTTATTTTGCACCTTGTGAAATCGGCTTGACCACTCATTCGCAGTCTGCTCTCTCACACTCTGAACCGGGACGTAACATATTATTTCAACCCACGATCTCTGATATAATGGATTTTTGTAAATGCTTAAAAAATGCATTCTTAATGGCGAGATTAAAATTTCTTATTTTGCTTTCTTTTGTTTTTTCTTCCCTCCCCAAATGACCAAATCAGGAGGCAGCTATAAGAATTGTTCATTGAGATACACAATTAGCTCTTCTGTGCAGTCAATTATTAATATATTTGTGGCTCATAGCTTGTGGCATCGAACAGTTGAAGGAATGAAATCTCCAGGGCCTTAAAACAAATTAGTATTTGCTTTGCCGAAGAAAATGAGACCCTTCAATATTTCCAGGTTCTGTAGGAAGCATCATGCCTGATGTGTGACATGATATAATGGTGTGAATGCAATTGAAACCAAGAGCATAACGGTCTGTGTTGCCTACTGATTGACCTCCGTTCATACCAACAATTTTTTTTTACAGTTTCAGAATTTTCAGAGGATGCAAATGATGAGTCCAAAAGGCATAATTAGGGATTAACATGCTGCGTGTCACAGAGTTAAATCAACATTAAAATCCATGCTCGTCTCATCTGCTCTCATCAGGTTTCCTTTTGGCGTGTGTTTGGATGGAAACATAGTTGGTGCTTTATCTTTCCCATCAGTCATGTCTGTCATGTCTATTTTTGCCTCTCTGCACATATCTGGCTTTCATTTATTTGTGTGTGTGTGTCTGTGTCTGTGTGTCTGTGTTCTTGTACTGGCTTCATACTGTATCAAAATATTAAATCTAAGAGCAATGTGAGTACATTTTTGGGACGGGAGGGCATTCTGGTTGGTCCTCACAACTTCAAAGGCCTGTTTAAGGCTTAAGACTGGCTTTGAAGGTTGGGATTAGAATCGGGTTTAAGTTAGGATTATGGTAAGGGTCAGGGTCAGGGCTGTAGTTGGGATTGTTAGGGTTAGGGTACGGGGCTGGGTAAAACATTATGCCCTCAAAAAGCCCTCATAAAGATAGAAGCACAAGGGTGTGTGTGTGTGTGTGTGTGTGTGTGTGAGTGAAAGCCCTGATGTGTCTAACACAGTAAGGCTTTCAGCTGTCTGTTTGACGGGCTGTGCGTGGATGTTAAGTGCTCCGGGTTGTCAAGGTTTGGGGGTTGAAGACTTCACTTGAACTGAGTGATTCACCGGGCTGCAGAGGCGACGACCTCTGCCTCCCGCCTGCCATCCATAGTTCAGTCGGTGACCAGGGGAGACGCATTAATAATCATCCTTGATTAATGCAGTTTTGACCTGCACAGGAGCAACCCTCCCTCCCTCCCTCACAGGATTCACCCCTTTTGATTCTGTGTCACTGCTGAATGAAGTAAATACACTAAATCTCCATTTTCTAGGAAATAAATTGTGGTTCCAGTTGAACAACCACACTTCCATCCGATCGGAACTGTTAAATTTCCTAATCTCAGTTTGTGAAACCGTTCCTATTAGACTCTAACAGTTTTTTAGAGATGATTCATCTTCACGAAGGGGGATTTGAGCTGCTGCCAACTTCTGACCAAGACAGGAAGGTGACATAATGGGGCCCAAAAGCTGATATTGAATCAGCGGTATTTTAGCCTTTACTGGTACAGTCAGCCACAGCCGTCCTCATAGATCACTGCACCGCATAGTCAAAAGGGATTTAGGTTTAAACTGTGCCGTAAAGATTGCGCTTTGACGTCTAAAAAGCACTTCAGTTTTTTTTGTTTGTTTTTTTTAAATGAATTCAAATACTATACAGCAACCAGCTTCCTGAACCAGATGTGTTAATGTCCAAATAGAGACTAGAATCACCAAAATATCTGCTGAGAGATAACAGCCGGAGCTGTGGGCACCAGACCAGAATAGTTTGTCCAGGCCTCTTTTTAGAAGTTACTTTCCCCATTTGGACTTCCATCCAAATGTCTCATTAAGAAGGCTGGCTTTCGCTAAAAATGAAGAGTAGCCAATTAGCCTGCCGACATCAAGCGTTTCCTGTGAATACATGTAAAAGGCAGAGATGTGTGAGACATCTGTAACAATATTATTATTCTTGTTGTTACCAGCATTGTTGTTATAATCGTCATCGTTATTATACTTGAGAAGTGGTTCCCATTAAGTGAAACCACCGCTACACTCCGGTGATTACTGGCACGCTGGCTTTCTTTGAAGTGCGCGTCCAAGCCACAGGATTCAGGAGTTCTCTTGACTTGTTGCTGGCTGCTGTTCATGATTGAAGACTGAATTTGGCTGTTTAGTTGTAACAGACATCCTCCGAGGCCAGATAGAGTTTTTCCTGTGTGTGTGCAGGAGAGAGGGACAGGTCTTCAGAAAAGCTTTTTACATTATTTAGCTCACTGCCAAGCCCTGAATTTCAGTGTATTTTTCTGTATTTTTTTTTTTAATTTTAGATTTTTCAGTATATTTTTGTTCTTTTCAAGGGTTTCATTATGCTCTGATGTGTTTGGTTCTTTAGAGTTCTTTTTTTTTCTCATTTCTTATTTTGTTAGAAAAAAAAAGAAAATCCTTCCAACGACAAAAAAAAAAAAAAAAAAAAATCAAACTGTAAAAACAGTATTTTAAAGTATTTTCCTAATCAAGTCAAATTGAACAACAAAAAAAATGTGTTTAACGAATCAGAGTCAAACATTTCTGTCAACTTCTTCGTCTCAATACTATGGAGCGAGAATATTGGAATGACGGATGATTACAATTTTTGGATTAATCTCAGTGCAGCAGTGAACTAATCACGGTTTGTCACAATTCATAAATATTTCCAAGAAATTCTGATGTTCTCTATTCAGTAATGTGAGAATGGAAGCTGAAATGAGAAGGAGTGTACACTTAGCATCAGAACTGAAGCACCATGTAGCCCATGCTTCAGTTGAGCCGGTACTTCAAGCTCCTTAGTGTTTTAGTGAAATGAAGTCCTTGGCGCATTGTACACGTATCACCGTGTACTTCTGAATGGTCTTATTGTGCTTAAGTCTGTGCAACGGGCCAGCAGGTTCTTCTTCTTCTTTTTTTTGGTGATTTTGCTAACCCTTAGCTCTGCTCCTTGTCACGCTCCACTGCCCATCAGAAGCAACGTGAGCAGTTATCCGTGTGTTACCTTTAAAAAAAAAAAAAGAAAAAGAAAAAATACACGTGAAATTCAAAAAGACCCACTTTAACACATTCATTTTGATAGAACTCGAGAAAAGCTCGGTGCATTTGCCACAATTTTGAACATTCGAGCCTCCATTCAGTTAGCGGGTGATTTTCTTCTCCATTGTAACAGCCAAATTCTCCATATTTCTTTCATTCCTGCTTTAGTTCAGACTAATACAAACTGAACTGCACTAAACTTCGTTGTCGCTCAGTGACCTGCAGCGATATCTTAAACATCATGCATAATCGGCTGATTTCCCCCTCCCATCCTCACAGTCTACATAGACGATAGCATGAGGCGCCGGCCGGTGGTTGCGGAACCTCCACTACACCCCGCATGGCCGCTATACTCTAAAACAAAATTTAAAAAAAAATGTCCATCTGTGGCCACCAACAAGACTGTACTGCACTGCTGGTGAGTTGTTGTACTCCACAGGCAGTTTCTCTTGTGGATAAAAAGGAATCCCATGTATTCCATGTTCCTAATTCCATTGATCTGGAATGTTAATGCTCGGACTTAGCCAATCAATACACCTAATCATGAGGTCTTTAAGTGGTAATAATTTACAGTGCCCACCAGGCAAAGAAGGAGCAAGTCTTCTGTCTTCATTTCCCTCCTCCGCACTTACTCTTGGTCCTGCCCCTCCGAGACTTCAGTCATTACAACCCTCACAACTCCAGGTAGAGTAACCGGGCAAACGGAACTGAGTCATTTCAGTTAAATTATTAATGAATGTTTATGTCATTATGCTTTATTTTCAGCTGTATGATGCCATTGCTGATCTAATATTAACCGACCATGTTTCGCTTTTTCGTGTATCTTAAAGCCCTGTTGCTGTACGTTGTGCACCTAAAAGAATCTTACAACATACAGTGAACCATCCATTTTTTTTTTAACCACTGCAGTCAGTTAAAAGCCACATTTGCATGATGAGCTCCCCTTGACTGTTAATATGTCCCATAGTTCTGCATCCGGATACTTTTTTAAAAATATTTTTTTATTTTATGTGCCCTAAATCTGAGTGAACACGCTCAATAATCCAATATATCACACATGCTGTAGTGCCCCTCAAATTCTGCTTGCCTTAGCTCATTTGCACGTCACACGTTTTCAAAACCTTTGGCTCTGGCGGAAAGTCGGTCTCAGCGGGAAATGAAATGGTGGGGGTGCAGAAAAGATGAGCCTTTAACTTCTCTTTTGGAAAAAAAAATAAAATTTTTAGCCTTTAGCGAAGGGTTCAATGTGTAACGACAATGATAATTCAGACAGAGCTCGTGATATTAAAGATAGTGAAACAAGAGTGATATCTAGCTGCCACTGAGCAGCCCTTCCTTTATATTTGTAGAACTGCAGCAGAAATAGTATTTTTTTCCCCCCTCTTTTGCACACTTTTAATTTATTTGAATTGCACCAGTGTGCACACCGTTGGCCAACCTAACTGGGCACTCTGGGTAATAGCTTTTGCATCATTGCTCAAAGCAAAGCAACATGCATTGAGATGAAATATCAACTTGTCGCGCCGCCAAGAAAGACGACAGTGACTCTGTTGGGCCTGCCAGAGTCCACTCTGTCCTGTCCCTGGGCGCTTTTGTCTCACATTAATGGGATTTCAGAAAGGCTAGCATTGGAACGTGGCTCCGAGTAAGTAAAGCAATAACGATAATGATGAGAAAAAATAGATTTAATTTTTTTCCCCCATTTGTAAGACAAATTATTTGACATTATATTTGAGTCTTACAAGTAACCTATGCTAGGTTAGTCAGCCCAGAGGGATTAGTGAGCATTGTCTTTAACTGATATTTATGGGCTCCAGTTGTTATCTTTATCTGACTTAAATTGAGTTGTAGCATTATTTATTGCACAGAGTGTACGGGGTGGACTGCTAGTTTGCTTTGAGGCAAAGCTAAGCTTCCTCTCCTGTTCCACTAGCTGATGAGCAGTAGAACGTTCTACTGTACAACAAAACACAACAAAAGGGGAGGTAAAAAAAAAAAGATGTATACAACTAAGTCAACATCTTATTGTCTTTATTTACTTAAATTTGATTAGAGCAAAACAAAAGCCTCAGCATTATGAGTGATTATTCTCATCTCAGCAACATCACGTTCAACAGCACATTCAAGGTCAAAGAGTGATGAAGACGATTTAACTAAACTCTTTTCAGAAAACTGAGACTAATTCCAACATCCCCAAACTGGGTAATCAGCTTGCTCTCGACTATTATGATCTCATGTGTCAATTAAAACATCTTTATAGAAAAGTAATGTTAACATCTGTTATGCTTTGGATTTTTTTTTCTTTTCATTTGTCATGAATGTGGATGTCAGAGCTGCTGGTACTATAATTTTTCTGGCCTTTATTCTGTCAGACATTCGATTAGCCTTCGAGATCTCAGCTTCTCCAATTTGGTAATGGAAAATCCCACAATGAAACGTGTGTGTGTGTGTGTGTGTGTGTGTGTGTGTGTGTGTGTGTGTGTGTGTGTGTGTGTGTGTGTGTGTGCAGAGCATAAGTATTTTTTTTTTCTACTCGGTATTCAGTGTAGCCTAAAAGTGATGATTCCTGTTGTAATGATGCCCAGCTCCTACGGGGGCACTTTGAGTGCAGCTGTATTGCATTTCACTTCACAAAATCATGTTTATTATTCATCAACATAATGACAGCTGATGTTTGGAAAGGCCGACATCAGATTGTGACAAAGGAACTGAAACCAAGCCATTTTGTGCATAATGTTTGTGAGTCAGGATCACAAAACTGTGCACCTATTTCAGGCAATCTTCGCTGAGCTCCTGCAGCGTGTGGCAAAACTCCGAGAAATCGCACAGATGCATCTGCAGAACATTTGTTTGCGCAGATAACCATAGAGTCTCTGACCTTTGCCAACATTGTATACCATCTTGAGCTCTCGATTTAGATCGCGCCCATACCGAAAAAGAACATATAGTACCGCCGTGAACTTACCGTGTATTTTCCATGTATAAAAACATTTTATTTCATGTAATCAGGCCTAAATTAGCTTGAAAATGAGATTGCCATGAGAAAAATTGTTGGTGTACCTGTTTACGCGCTTATTCAGGCACGCCAGATGACTGCGTGGCCCTAGAGGTGCAGTTTGGAACTACACGTGGATGCCTCTGTCTTTGCCCCACTCACTTCCTGCCAGTTTCCTTGACTACCTTAAAACACCATATTCCACTTTCCTGCTATTTTTTTCCCTGTGGTTTCTATGATTCACCAGCTAAAAAAAGGTAAAAAACAAAAAACAAAATCCGTTGTCTTCAAGGTACTTGTTTGACTGTCTTTAGAGTCACCTTTTTAAAAAATGCAATAGCCGACTGTACCTCAGCACTGCTGCATGTTCTAATCTCCAAGAAACAACTTTGAGATACGGAATCTCTGAAAGCCTCGGGCATTGATTGGTCATGCCTTGCTAAGAAGAGAAATCCAGGTAAACAAGATGTTCAGAGCTTACCACAGGAGATGCCATCTTTTCTGCAGGGAGACTGATGATGATAACTGGCTGAACCGTGCCTGTGGGATTTATTTTTACAACTAACTTCATGTTTTATCTTTTCACAGTCGCAGATTTAAGCCATTTTGGTTTCCCCAACAGTGATAAGTATATTTTTGAATCACTGTCGGTAATCACATTGGATGCAACCAGCATTTCCAACAGACTCACTGTGTGCAGTAATTTATTTATCCTCTTTTTTGTCCCCTCTTTTATTACCTCATTCGTCACACACTCACACACATTTTTAACATATCTTTATGAGGACTATCACATTGATTGAATGCATTCTCTAGCCCCATTACCCTATCCCCAAACCCATTTTAACCTTAAAACCAAGTGTTAACCCTCCAGCTAGGCATTCTAAACTTGTCCTCACTTTTAAAATGCATATTTCAGTCTTCACTGCGTAGCATGCACAAGCGCACACAACAATGCTTTGTTTTAAACATGATTCTAACTTTTCTCAACTTGAGATGAAGCAGATGTTTAAATGTCACTGCTTATCAACATGACCCAAAATGCTGTAATGCACTAATTTCATGGATATAACAGCTTAAAAAAAATATAAAGGAGGAAAACCCCCCAAAAAAGTCATTTTTCTGTGTGTTTCTCTGACTGGCTTTGAGAGACAGCCTTAATCACTGCAACTCAAAAAAGGACATGCAAAGAGTAATAGAGTAGCAACTTATGTCAACAGTCATTTTTAAAACATGCACAACGATATCAACAGTAACATTCTGCCAGCACGCACTGTATTTCCGAAAGATGTTATTACTGGCAAACATGTCCTTTTGCCTGATGTATTTATGCCACTAAATAGAACACAATGATGACTTTTGGACACGCTCAGGAAAGCTCACCAGGGAGAGGTCCAGGAGGCATCCCTACCACAGGCCCAAGCCAGCTCATCTGGCTCCTCTTGATGCGGAGGAGCAGTGGCTGTAAAGAAACTAATTTCGGTTCACACCTGAATGTCTCACTCATTTTTTTTTTCCTGTCATAAAGACCATCTGCCCAGCAGTTCTGGCACAAGTTGTGCTTTTTCATATATTGCATTTGCTCCAGTCATTCTTTGAGTCATGTTATTAATACACAGGACGCAGCGTAACTACGCGTGTTAGCGGTTGCCAACATGTATTAGTTATTCAACGAGACTGATTTTTTTTCAAAAGCAATCATCATCCCACTGATAAGCAGCCCGTGGCAGGAAAAACATAACCATTGTTGTTCGTTGAGTGCGCAGATATCATTAAGATTAACAAACGTCAAAAAGCCAGCAGCTCAAACCGAACTCCTCCTGCATCGATTCAGCAGATATTTACAATGGATGTTGCGCTTTAATAGTTATTAGTGAATTAAACTATGCTGCATTGATTTACTGAAAAAACAGCCGGTGAGACCTGGTTCTACTGGCACTAACTAATTTTAATAACTCAAAAAGTATTCGGATTCATTTGTAGGTATAAAATAAGTTAATGTTAATTTTTTTTTTTGCATGTATATGGCCTTGTTATGAGGAAGAACCTCTCCAAGAGACCTTTATGTTGTGTTTAGAGACTGAAACAAGATTCTGCTTCTTAGCATCACACTGCATTTTCATTTGGTTTAGTTACTGTATTTTTCCACATTTCAGAACTTTTTTCTTGTTTGAACCAAATTAATTTTAGTCTGCTGTATGAAGACAAAGAATGGTATGATGTGAAATGCTTTTCATTAAAGGTGGCAGGTTGAATTAAAGCCAGATTGAGGCTACTGGAGCCAGAAGGTTTTTTAAAGTTTGTACTTAAGGGGAAAAGAGCCCTTTGCTCATAATGTTATTATAAGTAATTGAGTCACGTCATTAGTTATTACACTTCACAGGTGGCATCCTTTTGTAGTAAACCTTCCTCATCCTGACATCAACTGGGATACAGATGATGATAAATGAAAAAGTGAGGTAATGGTGTGCATAAAAGGAGAGGAGGGGCTCTCAGAAACAAAAGGTTTGATGAAGATCCCATTGCATCAATAAATCATTCTTGTGGCTTTAAGTCTGTGTCAGTAAGATGCCCCCCCCGACATTTATTTAACTCATTTATTACATCCAGAAGGTCGAAGGAAAAAAGAAAGGGCTCTTGTACACAAAATAAATGACAGAGTAGGTAGGTTAAGAGAGACATTTTGACATTTTTTGGCTGAAGAATCTTTGTTATTTTAAGGGCCAGCAATTGTGAAATGTTTTAGAACCCTAGGGAAACTCCTCACTCTAGTTGTTCTATAATTCAGACATAATTTGCCTGCATTTGTTTTGTGCTATAGGAAATTGCCATAATTATGTCATTAAAGTTCAAATGTTTCCTTTTTGTGTTTCTCCATTATTTCTTCTCTTGCAGGTTCTTTGCTGTGTGATGGACGAGTGACACATCTCCTCTTTCCTATCCTCATCCTTCTGCGGGCCCCCCTGCTGCTCAGCCTTGGTGAGCGTACCTGCCCGAACAACTGCCGATGTGAGGGAAAGACTGTCCATTGTGATTCAGCTAGCTTTTCAGACATCCCAGAAAACATCTCGTCTGGCTGCCAAGGCCTATCGCTGCGGTACAATGAACTGCACATCCTTTTACCGTACCAGTTCGCTCACCTCAGCCAGCTTCTCTGGATATACTTGGACCATAATCAGATTTCAGCTATTGACAGTCGAGCCTTCCAGGGGGTCCGCAGGCTTAAAGAACTAATACTCAGCTCCAACAGGATCACATCCCTGCACAATTCAACGTTTCATGGAATTCCCAATCTCCGCAGTCTGGACTTGTCCTACAACAAATTGGAAATACTGCAGCCTGGTCAATTCCACGGCTTAAGAAAACTACAAAACCTCCACTTACGTTCTAATGGCCTCTCTAACATTCCAATTCGAGCATTTCTAGAATGCCGAAGTTTGGAATTTCTAGATTTGGGGTACAATCGCATCAAGGCCCTTACTCGTACGACATTTTTGGGGCTACAAAAGCTGATGGAGTTGCATCTAGAACACAACCAATTCTCACGAATCAACTTTTTTCTCTTTCCACGCTTGGCAAACCTAAGGTCGCTCTATCTTCAGTGGAACCGCATTAAGGTGGTCAACCAGGGCCTTCCCTGGACTTGGTACACTCTGCAAAAGCTTGATCTCTCTGGAAATGAAATCCAGACCCTGGACCCGGCTGTTTTTCACTGCTTACCCAACCTTCAAGTCCTCAACTTAGAATCAAACAAATTGTCCAATGTGTCTCAAGAAGCGGTTTCAGCCTGGATCTCACTGACCTCTATCAGCCTTGCTGGAAACATGTGGGACTGCGGAACCGGCATATGCCCACTTGTGGCTTGGTTAAGGAATTTTCGAGGCACTAAAGACACCACCATGATATGCAGTAGTCCTAAGTATCTCCAAGGAGAAAAAATGATGGAAGTGACCAGCAGCCATGGTATTTGTGAAGAAACTGACTATGTTCTGACTGAAACCCCATCACCAATGTCAGAGCTCATTTCTGAAGGCACTCCAGAACCAACCTATGCCCCAACAAGTGGTTCTCCACCAATTCCAGCAGGCAGCACCTTTGGCCCTGCTTTACCTTTCAGACCTCAGCCTATCCCTCACCCCACATTTCCAGGGCATATCAGCAAAGGTCCAAGAGACTCAGCCGTTCATGTTCGACCGACAGTTGTATCATCCCCAGATTTGGAGCACATGACTCTGCACAAAGTAGTCGTGGGCAGCGTGGCGTTGTTCTTCAGCATGTCCCTGCTTTTGACAATTCTCTACGTGTTGTGGCGGCGCTATCCCGGTGCGACTAGGCTGCTGAACCAGCGATCCATGGTGGTACGGAAGCATCGCAGAAAGAGCCCGGAGCCAGAACAGAACCTTAGCTCTCAACTTCAAGAGTTTTACATGAGCTACAACCCCGCCGCTACACCGGAAGCGTTGGAGGTGCTCGGAAATGGCACTGGCTCCTGTACTTGCACAATGTCTGGCTCCCGGGAGTGTGAGGTATGATCCACCGAATCAGCCTAATAATAAAAACTCAAACTCAGTATACAAAGGCTCAGCAGAGAGGTAAATCCCTTATCAAATATGCCCTATTATGACACTGTTTAGTCAATCACATTGACTATTTGCTCATGACCCACTTTAATCAAAATATTAGATGTTTCCAATTATTCCGGTTTGCTTGTTAAAGCAAAAAAAAAGTGAAACTAAAACACGCCTAACATGATCTGGGCTACAGTATGGTAGGTGTTAATGCAGTCATGTTTCCTCTGGGGTTAATTTAATGTGACCTTATTGACACATTTATCCCTTATTTATTATTTAAATTCCACTGACAAAAGGCACCCTGAATAATTGGATACTGATTAACTATTTTGCAAACACCACCACACACACACACACACACACACACACACACTATATATATATATATATATACACACATACACACACACACACACACACACACACACACACACACACACACACACACACAGGTATCAGCATGGCATGGCTCCTGTTCTTTTGCTCAATTCATTTAAAATGGACATTAATGCTTGTGCATGTTTGTTTGTGTATTCAATATGAATTTGATTTCACATGCAGGTGTGCTCAGTATCAACCCTGCTATGTAAATAAATCTTGTCAAGACATTTATGGTCACCTGCATAGAGGCAAAATGGGGTTTAAAAGGCTATTCTTACAGAACAATTTGAACATTTATTAAATATTTAGAACACAAAGCCTGTGGGATGAGAGGTGAAACGTGTCTTACATTCCCTAGGTCTGTTATATTGAAATCGCCAGAATTATGATAGCAGAAATGAAAATAAAATTTGATTCAAAGTGGTTTGCCTTCACCCATCTCATTCACTGGCTCTTCATAATTATGTAGACATGAGGGACAAAGCTGAACAATGTAGCTGTTTAGCAGCCTTTATTATTAAATGCATAGATGGGAATTGGTGTCGTCTAGAGCAAGGACACAAATGTGTCTTGTTTTAAAAAAAAAACACAGCCTCCATGAAAGCACAAAAAAAATATACTAAAAATATACACTACTGAAAGATGGGGCACTGTAATAATCCTCGTTCCATGCTAATGGAAAAATGAGGCTATTGATTGAAAAGTACATGTCAGAAAAGTTCTTAAGCAGCAATAATGATTTCCTATTTAAGATTTATAATTTGTTGTACAATTATTTCCCAATGAAAGTTACTTCCCCGTATGCTTCATGTGTTATTAGGCAACAATCGGGGCCCAGAAATTAGAGTTTTTGCCAACTGTAATTCCTCCCTATTTTGGAGCGACGTCTGCATTAGTGTGTGAAAACAGATTACCGTTTGACGTACCGCTGCAATTGATGGATTAGGTCCATATTTAAATGACAGATTTGTATCTCCATTATCTTAAAGAGGAAATAAAGAAAATGGATAAAAATTATACATTTAATTTGGAAGGCATGTGAAGTTCTCATGCTCTGGTATGATCGCAGCTCATCAGTCAGTGTCTGAAATGGTTGCCTGGGCAGGATGGTCATGTGATAGATGGTTGTTGTGATGAGCAAAAAGACAATTCATACTTATTCATGAGCGCGGATTGGTTAAAACGGGCATATTGAAGGAGAGAAGTGGTCCCTGAAGTAACGCAGAGTTGTCAGCTCTTTTTTTTTTTTTTTTTTTAAAGTTGTTGCCGTGCTCTGTACCGCAAACAAGTGAATGTCATTAAAACCGCAGCGGGACGTCAGAATCTAAAACAACGGCCAGGATCGGTTGACGGATCCAGGTTCAGGCAGCCTGCCTGCTGTGTATCTCACACATCTGGCATTCATATTTCTCTCGCCTCCTCTCTTTCCTCCGTTGCAGCTATTTCTGGAACAGTCGATCTCACCATTGCGACTCACAAGTACCATAAACCAGATCTCACGCTGAAAACAATTGCATCTTGTCATCGCTGACAGGCGTCCTCTGCAGTTTGTTGTGTGGTAGGGAGGGAGGTTGCATGCCTGCTTATTTTGCTGTTTAATAATTGAGAGGCTGGCACTAATGCCTTTTAGCCTGATGACTGTGCCATCTTGCTGGGCAGCACAGATGATGTGCTACAGGGCCAACAGTCCCCCCCTAACACAATAATGTGGAAAAACAAAAGGCTTTGCACCATATTTGCTCTGCCGGGGCTGGATTTCAGTTTGGAAATCAAGACTATGCTCAGACACTACTGTCTTCTCGATAGATCGCCTTTGAAGGTGAGGGAAGATGCCATTGTATGCAAAATGATAGTGAGTATGGTTTCAGTGGCATTCAAACAGGTGATCTATGTCTTCATCACTTCCTCGCCTTGATCCTAAATTGCCGTCAGTCACCTGTCTGCTCGCCAAAGCCAAGGCTGAATAGATGACTCACGGGCTAGCTACTCATGTTTGTAAACATGCTTTTTAAAATATCTACTCGAAAAGTAAAGGGAAGTAGGAACATGGAAAAAAAATATTCAAATCATGGAGGGGGGCCCACACTGTCAGCTAGATGGGTTGATAACTGTAAAATGAATGTTTGAAGCCCATCATCGCCCATCGTGGTAGGGCATGAATGACGGTAAACCAACACACGCTACTTAATGAGCCTTCAGTCATGTCCGGAGCAAAGAAAACACCTCAGAGTACATCATGTTATAATTGGCCCAAACCTGAATCTGTTCAAATCTGCCTTGATTATGTGTTGAGAACAAACAGCGAAAACTCCCAAACCAGGACAAAAGTTGTGTTGCAGAGTATTTATCAGCCTCCAGTGTGGCATCAGTGACATCCAGAGAAAGCCCAACCATTATAACCCCACGTAGCTGTGCCAGGGTCCAATGTAAATAACTTTACTTCTCTTTAGTATGTAGTTTTTTTTTGTTTCTTTTTTTTTTTTAATAATTGTCAGTCTTTTTGTTGCTTCGGCAACCAATAACGCTTTTCAAGAAATGAAGACTGGATAATGGAGGGCATGAATATTTCTTGAGAGAGACTCACCAATGCTCTGCCTGTCCCACAGTCTTTTTCCTCAAGCACCCTCTGCCTCTTGGAGATACTGAGGCTTTACCCCTCCTCCCCTCAGATGGCTTTGAAGGGAAGAGGATGACACACAGCCAGCCGCAGCATTCGCTTTGCATGTTCCCTGGCTAATTTCCCCTTCCAGTTCTGTTCCACTTGACAATCGTTCAAAAACTAGTTTAAAGGAACCCTTTCATTTTCTGCTTCCTTTGCTTTCACCTCATCAGTTTTAAACTACCATTAGGAGCCCGAGTGTGTGCAAGCATGTGCAGCTGAGCGACATCTCAATGAATATACAGTAGATCTCATAATAAGTCATCGGTCCCCCACGGTCTCCCCTCCAGGCACTAAAAAAACATCTTTAATTGTGTGCAACCTTTAAGCCATTCTGATGGTAAATTATTAAATTTTTCATTTCGGTGAACAAGCAAAAGTTTTATAGCAATGCAGTATTAAGCGTTTCATAATAGGTTTTACAGAGCTTTCTAGTTTTCTTTGTAACATATTCCCACTGGGAGGTGAGCCTCCCGCTTCAGCCAAAACATGAAGCAGCTACCATGAAGCAGCTACTATTAAAGCAGAGTTTGTTTTCATATTTCATCACTTGGCTAATCTTTTCTCTTTTTAAAAATTGTTTTAAAATCAGCCTTGCCGGAACAGCGACAGCTTCATTAGACATCATTTAAATGTTCGCATTGAGAGCAGCAGCATGAACGTCACTGCTGGAAAACACTTGCCGTGAGAGGTATTTCCACTTGCTCGGCACAACAATCTCTTAAACATCTCACAGGGGCAATTTCATGCCCTCTTCCCTCAATTGCTGGATCATCCTCAAAAGAGCTCCTCCCTACAGAGGCCGCGCTCAATGGCTGCACAGGCACCGGGATGGTGTAAATGCAGCCTTAGAACTGCATTTGACCTGCAAACATGCAGAAATGCATTCTTGGGATAGGAAAACTATAGGCAGCGATGATAAAATCAGACTTTTTCTTGTTATTGGATACTAAAACATCAACAAAGACCCCC
>BJFM01000037.1:146796-167013 GCA_016586285.1 Arothron firmamentum
TGACAATAGATCTTATCTATTATCTTTCCACCTTTCCCCACATTTTGCTCCATTGGGGTGTGGCTCAACACAGGTGGCAAAACAGCCCAGAATTTTTGAAAAACTAAATAAATAAATAAAGTAAAATAAAATAAAAACACACAAAAAACAGATAACGTGATGTTTTGACCCAGGCTATATCGGCAATTTTCGATCCTTATTGTGTCAGTTTGAGTCGCAATCATCAACCCACTCATCCCCAAATGGACTGCCTGCTTTGTTAAAGGTTTTTATTTTTTCCAACGAGGTAATAGGACCCCTGCTTTTAAAGGAGCGACCTTACTGAAATGCACTTCGATGTTGTGAAAGGATGCTGCGTACTTCCAAAACCTCGATGAGCCACATTCAAAGACACTTGCCAGTCTGTTCGCTCAGAAGGAATGGAGAGCGGGCTAATGGGGCTGCTAATGGCCGGATCAGGCCTTCCCTTCCCCGGTTCACATTTGATTAGCCATCTTGAAAAAAAGCCTTTTGTCTGTCTGCTATCCTGAACTTTTTTTGAATTTTCAAATTCCAGTTGTCCTTATTTTTTTATTTCGCCTATTACCGTCCTATTGTTGTTGTCATGGTAATTGAGGATCATGATGACACCAGAGAGCTGAGCAGCTCTGACTAAAGAGCTACCCAGCTGTGTGTGCCTAAATGTGCCAAACCGTTTTCTGACGCAGTTGAAATTGTTTTTTTTTCTCTTTTTTCTTTCTTTTTTTTTAAATTTGACAATCTTTGACCACCTGGTTACCAGGTTACCAGTATACGGTCAGCGGCAGGGTTTCGACCATCTTTAGTCCTGTTTTTCCTTCTGGCCTGAACCCGCATTCCCCTTTCTGCAGCGCATGAAAGCAAAATGCCCAAAGGCTGCACTTTGATGGTGGAGAAATAATAATAATTAAAAAAAAAAAACAATAAAAATAAATCATTGTTTGGTTGCTGTCTTGTTCTGAGAGGCCATGGCTGCCGTCCCGAGTGACGCTTGAGTAAAACCTCCACGCATCACGTGGGCTTTTGTCAGCAAAGTCAGGGGTGTTTTGTGTTCTGGCGAGGGAACTGAGGACACAGTGGAATAAATAAAAGACTTAAAAGCCATAGTCTCGATGGTGTGACGGCTGTCCGAACATTAGCAGATGGCCAAGAAAATGAGTCTTTAAGCTGGAAAACATCCTCCCTGTTTGCTATAACAGCACAGATGTCTACACCGTAAAATGTCATGTCCTTGGTGTCCGAAACAACCCTGAAATGTCAAAATGTCCATTTAAGAGTATTTGATTCCTGTTTGAGTTTTCTTGTTTTTTTGGTACCAATTAAAAGACATGTGGCTGCATTTTGGACCAGCTGCAGTCAGGAGAGCAAAGTCTGGCTAAGACCAACACTGAGCGTATTGCAAGCTGGAATAAAAGCATGAAATGAAATCTCAAAACGATGCTGAGGAACAAAGATTTTAACCTTGGCTTCGGTGTCTCTGGTGAAAAGCTGGATTTAACCACTTAGCAAAGCATTTAGTTTGAGCCTATTGTCCAGTGTTACACTCAGATTTGTTGCGCTTTGACCTCAAATATTTTCTTTAAATCAAGATGAACATGGGCAGCATCACTAGGCCCAAATGCTCATATATTTATTATGCGGCTGTTTCTTGCAGGGAGGTCGCAAAATTTTAATGAGAAACATTTAGAAGGCAGCGAGACAATAACAGCCAACGGTAAAAAGGTTTAGAGGGTGAGTCTCAAGAACAAATAAAACACATATTACTCGCAAGATGCAGTTCAATATCAAGAAGTTTTTATTGAATACATCGTTGCAAATGTATTCCATATGATGTATTGTTTTTCTTTTTAAAGTTAGGGAAATCTGCATTTCTTATGAAAGGAGAAGGGTTCTATCCTAATGTAAATGTGGCACATGGTCACGTTTGTATTGTAACTCAAATGTTTTGTTCTTTACTGTCGCCATGCTGAGTGCTTTCTGTCTGATACCATCGAAATTGGTACTTTACAGAAACCCAGAGCCCTGAACAGGCAGCACTGATGGGAAGAAAGCGGACAAATACATCATACATGCGAATACATTACTTACACGTATCATCATTTATACTGAAAATGTCCATCTACGAGATTAAATCCTTTAAAAAATTATGTAAAGTTGAAACCAGTCCCTTACCTGTTTTCTCCCCATTATAGTTCCTCAGTCATTTATGCCTTAAAAGAATAAAATTTAGCAATTGTGATAAATGTTCTCCCCCAAAAATGGTGATTTTAGGCTGTAAGTCCGTGAAAGCACATTTTCAAAATCCTGCTTTGATTAAGGCTATAAATTTTGCTCTTTATTTGTGCAGTGAAGCTCTCCTGTGCAGGAGAGTGCAAAGGAATGCATTAGCAGGAGTTGGAATGAATGGTAATGTCTATCAGTGGAAATACCTGGCTCTATATCCACGGACTGGCCTTCTCTCCTGTGGCAGATTTAACTTAAAACAGCGTAAACACCTCTGACCGAAAGGCTTTTCACTCTCTTGCTTTGGTCTGATGCAGACCACATTTTCAGTAACATTCCTTCACCTCCTTTGAACTGAAATGTTCGGATCCCAGAATAGAAATCAATCGAAATGCTCATCTTTTTAGAGTCCATAGGGCAAATATTTCACAATTTAAACAGAGAATAATAGTCTTTCATAAAAATGTTGGAGCACACACAAAACTAAATTTTAAAATATGATTTGGTAGTCACAGTGAGTTAGAAAGGGTAACAATGTTAATGTTAAAAAAACAAATCAATCAATTTTCACCACTACTGCACCAGCAGGTGGCGCTGTCTGTCACTGCACCCTTCCATCCAATCAATTTTTCCATTTCTATCAGAATCTCTTTCTCTGTTGCCATCAAAAGAAATGTTTCAAGGTTAAGAGAACCCAAAGAACTCCCTAAGTCAAGAGACTTAGGGAGTGCTTTAGGCTGTTCTTCACCAACTTCAGGGGGGAGAAGGTCCGTCACAGGCAGCCGAAGTGATGAATAGTGTGAGGAGGAACTTGTAGCCCCAAACCGCTGATATGACTGCTGTGCAAGGCTGATCCGTTTTGCCTGAGATCTATCGACACTGGCACGTCCATTCATTTCCAGCAGTCATTTGCTGAGCTCTGTCATGGCGGCGTCTGGAAGGCCATTTTGGATCTATGCAGGACACATCCGTACACAGCACAGCATTTTGCTGCATATCGCCGGTGGATATGGAGCATCCAGAGTCGCGCCGTGCAAGTGGATTTTACAATCCAGGTCAGCATCAGCGGGTTCGGGTTCTACCAACTCACCTGCGCTTCCTCTTCACTCTTTTGATTTTCTTCTGTGGGACGGCAATCTCGGCTTCTGTATCGCTGTCCTGCTACTTCTCCAGCAGCCCACTCAGTCGCTGGCAAACTTTCTCAAGCGACGCTCGGTTCCTGTCACCGAGCTCTATGCTGTTTCTGGTTCTATGCCACAGGTATCTCTTCTTAAAATCCTGAGCCTGTCGGTGTTGGTTTTACACCTCAGGAGAGCATCTTAGATGACCAGACCTGAGTACCGTGCATCAACAGGCTTTGCAAAGCTTCCAAACACCTTCCTCAAGGCCTTGTCTCCGAGCCCGAGCCATCGGGGGCCTCCTGTCTTCAGGGCTTTCGAATAAACAACGCAATGCGGCATAGCCGCTGGATTGTCCCTACGTGTTAGTTGCACCATCTGTGGCATTCCCAGCACACTGCTTGACATCTACGTCCATCTTCTCAAGGGTCTGTTTCACAGGGTCAATGAAGTGCTGGCCAGTTGATGACTCACAATCAATGGTGGCGATGATTCCCTCGTGGAAACCATCGCTAACCTAGCGTAGAGCTGACACACATTGATCTTTGGCTGGTAAATCCTTTGTTGCGTCCATTTGTATAGAAAACATTGCCGCCCCTTTACTTCAGCTGCAGTTTTCTGCTGGATCAAGTCCCTGATAACATCATCATTTACTGTTGCTTTGGAAATCATAGTTACGACGGACCCCCGTTCTTTTGCTTCCCATCTTCTTTATGGTGTCCTCTGTAGCTATGCCCATATTTAGCAACATCTCCCACACCAGTAACACTTCCCCTTGAACTGCCTCGGCTTTCTGACCTGGTCTCGCTAAACTCTTCGCCTCTTTTATAAAAGGCTGTGGACATGTGATTTGCTGCTTCTGAGGAAAAAGGCTTTTTCTTTCTCTGTGGACATTGCTTCCCTCATGCTCTTGTATTCTCTGATGGACATCTTTGCCAGCCTGCACGCCTCCTTTGACTCCTTTCATTGCATATTAGCCATTTTCTCTTTGGGTGATCGTTTGAGATGAATATATTGGGAATAGCTCTTTTCACTGATTTCAGTGGTAGCGAAAAAATAAATCAAAATCCTTGAAGTTAGGGCAGGCAAGGTAAACAAAGGATTTTAACGTCTCTTGCTGTCTTTGTCTTTCCCTGTGTGTGTGTGTGTGTGTGTGTGTGTGTGTGTGTGTGTGTGTGTGTGTCTGCAGTGCTGTGAAAGAGAGCCTTAAAAAAAGAGAAGAGGGCAGTGTGTTTGTGCCCAACGCTCCGTGAGCCACGGCGAGGCGGATACCAACGACCCGTGTGACGGGTTGTTTATTTAAGAATCAAACGTGCTGCCGATGACCAGTCCGCCACCGATGTCAAGGCACAAACACTGGTCTTGTTCAGGCGAGCTAAATGGTTGCTAGGTTAAGGACCGGATAATGGCGGCTAAGAAGAACCCAGTAAAGAAGGTAAAGGGATTTAGAAAAAGGTGTTTGGTTGTTGGGACACGGTGGTCATTCCAGCCGTGGACGGATGACTTACACCAGTTCATTAATCACGCTGCAACAATTAAGATGCTCCTTAAAGATGGGCAAGCCAATGACTGTGGTGGTCATGTGATGTCCCCTTCGGAAGCAGTTATGACCAGCACAGGTTTAAAAAGGTTTTTGGCTGAGCCTCATTGTACGTCCAGAAAAGCACCGAGTCTGAAATATTCCTGCAGTGCCTCAGGCAGCACAGGTCCCTGGATAAAAGCCTTTTTCTGCGCAGTTACGTTTAAATGTTGCCAGCTTTTGTCTGCATATTGACGCAAGCTACGTAGATCCATAACAATAAGAGCTGGTTCACCTCAAAAGCAGGCTCTGTCCCGCATGATGCACTAACAACGGTCAATTGTTCCATTGTAAAATAAATAGGGTAAGCCATGGTGCGTTGGTTTGAAAAGCAGTATTTCTCTTTCAGCTTTGCATGATTAAATCCCCCCGCCCACCCACAGTCACCGTGAGTTGGTGTTTATCCCATGTCGCTTTTGCACAGCATGACACCTGAATGGTCTCTGTGCACATCTACCTGCTGAGTGGGTTCAGAGTGCGAGTGCCTCTCCTCGCGTCATTGTGCAGGTCTCTGCAGCACATCCGCAGCCTTCGTTTTGGGGAGCTGCTTCCTTTGTTGTCGCACCATTGAAATTGTCTGAGGTGTGTGACAATTTGCACAGCCGTCTTCACCCGCGTCCACCTGAGAGGCAGATAAAGACTTGAGCGAAGGCTTATCAGCCTGTTTGATTCTGCTCGGCTGATTATGGCGTTCCAGCCTGACTGAGATCTGCTTCCTGCTGGCGACTGTCTCAGCTTGGACGAAAAAAGTTGCAGTTCCGAGTTTATTTTCTTTAGATATTGCCTAGTCTGTATTACACCGCTGGTAGGTCAGTGAGGATTCACATTTATCGAGAAGGGGCTTTTAAAGGTTAAATCGTACAGCAGAAGGGTTTTGCGGGATAAACTGGCTGAATGCACCTTGTGCACATCGGTTCAGCACTTCTGGTCAAGACATGACAGCAGAACGTCAAAATATCTCATAATTTCTATTGATTTGCCAGATCCTGGCTGACATTAAGACCTCCAGGATTATTCACTAGTCATGACTTCAGATTAACTGTTTCTAGTGAATCATATCAGCAAAATCCTGCCAGAGATGTGAAAATAATGTTTAATGTATCCCCACATGGACAGTGAGATACATTAAAGTGGGTGTTAAAAATCTTTCTATCCACCGAATAACAGTCATTGGGAAAGATAACTTCTCTTTGCACTTTCTATTTTCGGAATAATAATATAAGAGTAGGTATGAATGGAATGAGAGCTGTGGTGCAACCACCACAGGACTGAACATATCTTTGCACCTCCTCCAACATAATGTTCCAGTAAGAGCAAAAGAAGGAGTTTATGTGTCTACATGATCAACAGCTGGTGTACTAACACGAGGGCGGTAGGCAGTTACCCTTCCCCAGACCTGGAATATGTGACAAAGGCGAACAGCTGTGTATATTTCACCGGATGCTAATGCTAGCTCGGCCCTGGGACATTTGCATGACACCATCAGTAGCCAGCAGAGTTCTTACCTGAGTTTGTAGCCGTACAGCAAATCTAAAGACATGCAGGAGAATGATAGAGGTTGCTTTCAGAGCAACAACTCCAGACAGATGTGAGGGAGTAACACCTCAGCTTATGTTGGCGGAGAAGCTAAACTGCTTCTTCACCCAGAGCATGAAGTGAGGCTGACGTTGAAGGCCGTAAACCAGGTCAGGGTGCTGAGGGGCCGGCAGAGGTCAAGCTGCTGCTGCTCCAAGACTGCACTTCCTCAGATCGGCTAAGGGACAGTCACTTCGGACAACATGCGCTTGTATCGATGCTAGAGAACATCTGAACATAGCGTACGTGTGTGTGTGTGTGTGTGTGTGTGTGTGTGTGTGTGTGTGTGTGTGTGTGTGTGTGTGTGTGTGTGTGTGTGTGTTTGTTTGTTTGTTTGTGTGTGTGTGATGTTCCAGCGGCAGAAAAGAAACAACTCCAGAAGGCCGTCACCACAGTTGAAAAGATCATCCGCCCTCTCCCGTCCCTGAAAGATCTATATGGTTCTCTATGTCTCAAGAAAGTCACACAGTATTCTCAGGGACCCATCCCACCCACAACACTTTTGAACTGGCAGAGCCGCAAATGCATTTAACTCGAAGAAAATTTGAACACATTCTTACAATACAATCACAACAATAACTAGAAGCTTGCTACTTTTATCATAACATCGTGTTAAACTACTACGATTGTGAACTTTCGAATTTTACTTAGCTTTTATTATGACAAGAAAGGAATTTCTGATTCTGAATTCCAAGGAAGCTCATTTCAAATGTTGAAAATGTTGAATGTTGAAAATTCCACTTTAAGAAGCTGATTATCAGAGATAGAAAAAGCTGCTAAACATTGTGTGGGCGGATGTGAAGCAGAGAGGAGGTTCAGGCGCTTATTAATATATAAGGTCAGCAGACTATATATTAGATTTAATGCGGATGCATTTTGTTCATTGTAACGGCGCATTCTTTTTTTTTTCTTCCCATGCTACTGCGCATTTCAGGAGTTCTCAGTTTTCGGCATTCTCCTTCTTTCCTGGTGTGAAAGTACACTTAAACACATCAAATGAGACGATCACTGCTTTTCCTTAACTCAGTTTGGAGATGTTTTTGATATGGAAGTTTAGGATGCGTAGCACAGCATGCTAACAACTCTATTTGCATGAGATTGAATTGTTTGCGTAATCACTTACCCTTATTTGCATTGCTGGTACCGGGCACTGCAACTTAACACTGTGTTGCGTGTACCACGACATTGGTGAGGTCACAGTCCAGCTGTTTTAATGATTTTTGTTTTCCTCTTCTTGCAGAACGAATACACGTGCCCACGTCCCCTACCTGGTGCCTGGCTGGCAGACTTGCCTACTATCCACTAACACCCCCCACAAAACAAGAACTGTTTTGGACAGCAGAGATGATATCCAGTCCAGTTCACGGATGTATTTAAAACTCCAGATCAACAAATAAAAAGAAAGAAGAACAACTGTATATTTTTCCTTTTTTGTTTGTTCTCCTGCTGATTTAACTTTATTTTTTCCCTGACTGGCCTGCATTTTTTTTTTTTTTTTGTCACATTCACTACACGAACACTGAATCAGAAGGTTGTGGAGGAATCCAGCCTCAGAAGAAAACTCTCCATGCTGCCTGCACCACAGCATCTTTTAAAGGTGTAAACAACAGGCTGCGGTGAAAGGGCGGCGAAGAGAAAGCTCCGCTAATGCAGGTGTGTGTAATATAAAGCAGATTCACATGGTTTAATTCCATGAAAAGGTGCCGCCTTGTCATCTTTCAGCCCTTTTTTCAGAAGACTACTTTAAGGCTAGGATGCTGTACACGTGCCTCACTGGAGCCAAGGGTGATGGGAGCAGTCGGTGAGCTTCAGTGCCTGTTTGTAAAAAAAAAAAAAATATATCAGGTGGGATTACCAATTAGCAGCTGGAACGTTGAATTATTTCACTATTTGCCAGTGGAAAGCAAGCCATCCCCGTTGACTATGTTGGTGAAGTTTGTGCGCTAGCTTACTGTTTTTTTTCTCCCTTTCTTTGTTCATATTTGTGTGTAACTACAATCAAAACATAAAAATCTGAGGTCATTCACAGAAAGGTTTGATGGTGTGTAAAAAAAACAGTGTAACTTTTACTTCATAAATGTCTCTTTTTGCCGTTGTTGATGCCAAATAACAATGAGCCATACGGTTGGCTTTTGATCCTTTTGTTTACGTCATGTTCTGAACCTTGCTTAGAATCAGAAGACCACAGAGATGGAAAAAGTTTGTCACATATGTAGCATATGTGAGATGTAAAAGAGCTACAGCTGTATGTTTGGTCAACTCGCCGTCGCCCATCAATACTGGATAGCCGATTGTTGTGTAAAGTTATACATCGGCGGTGATGTTTGCATATATTTACATATAAGAATAACTGACCTACAGCGAATCGATTCCTGTCTGTGTTTGTTCACATGGACAAAGACACAATTCTGATGGCCCCGAAAACCCTCCCTGTCTGTGTCCGTTCTTCCCAAATTGGCGACTTTAATTTGACTTTACGTGCAAATGGTTGTTTGTTCTCTGTATGTTAGCACTGCGATGGGCTCCCGCGCCCCAAACCCGGTAAGAGATAAAGGCAGAAGATGGATGAATGACCGACTCAACCATGCCCAGTTAACGTACTGGCTGCAGAGTGACAGACAGCGCAAAATATTGTAAAGAACCAGCCTCAGACGACATTTGTTTCCTAACTAAATACCCACAATCCTCTGCCAGGAAATTATCCGTGCCATGTCTCTTCCTACCTGCGGAGGCGCTGTTGTAGGAAACATTTACGTGCCTCGTACAAGACCGTTGGAACAAAAGACTTTCACACCACAGGGACATGGCCTCTCTTGTCTTAAATATGATCTTTACATAACTTGGTTGTCCCACAGGCTTTCCTTTTTTTTGTTTGCTTTTTTAATAATCCTACAAGAACAAAACAGTCCCACTACGGTTTACTATTGTGGTTCCCTTCTTGATGTGAGTCAAACGCTACACTTTGAAAACAAGCCTCAAGTTTCCTCATGTCAGCAGTGCTGTTAACATATATATATTTATTATTTTCACATATGTGCTGTGCATGTTTTTGAAGCAGTCTTGCAGTGGCAGTTTTCTTTTCTGAATCTTCTAGTCTGATGGGGTTGATGTAAAACCCTGCTCACATGTTTGTTTGTTTGTTAGGATTTTTTTTTTAAGTTTCTGTTGAATACCTGCTCCACTGTCCCGAAAGGAACCGACCCATTGAAGAGACATGCGCCGGCTTCCGTTTCTGTGTGCAGTTCCACATGTGCTTGTGTTTCACCTGAGTTCTTTTTCGACCCCCCCGCCGCGCTTTCTACAACGACGCCATTTTTCTATTGTAAATCTCTGCTTTAACTCGTTGACTGTTGATATTTAGTAAACGATGGTATTCTTTGTTCACTTTCAATTGTATGTTTTATAATAAAAAAAAAGGGAAAATATTTGTGAAAATAATTGGTCAGATTAAAATGTTTAACAACCTTGTCTTTGGGTTCTGGTTCTGTGTCCGTGTGTGTGTGTGTGTGTGTGTGTGTGTGTGTGTGTGTGTGTGTGTGTGTGTGTGTGTGTGTCTGCAGTGCTGTGAAAGAGAGCCTTAAAAAAAGAGAAGACGCGTGCGTGCTGACCACAGTTCTCAGTGACAGGTTTGTCACTTTAACATTAACCTCATTAATTTTGAGAGCAGAACATTGATCTGCCCTCATCTGCTCGCTGACACTCAGCATGGGCCCCCACCAGTCATCTAATTATAGCTGTGTGATGCGTCGCACGTCTCGGGGGTGGGGGGTGGCGGGGGGGCGCTTAGTGAATTTGCACCATGTTCGCTGGGTCGGGAACGTGAAGCTGTCAGCTCGTAAATCCAGATGGTCACATCACAGCTCTCCATGTGGTCTCGACATGCTGCTTTCCTACCTGCAGCTATGGAACACTGCCCCCCCCCACCCCCACCCCACCCCACGCTTGTGTCATCTCACCCACATCTAATTCGCTTCCATCCACTTTCCGTCGCATATGAGCGTTCCTGTCCCCTTATCTCTTCTCCCAAACTGGGGTAGGAGAGCTTTCCTCTTATTCTACACTTTTATTGTCAAGCTCATCCAATTGTAAATGAGGTCAGCCGCACAAAAAGCAGCCTCCGCGCCTCTCGTGTTGACGAGCACAATAGTGTGCTTAGAATTCGATGAGATGAACGTGACCTAATGCGAGATCAACCTTGTTTTAACATACACATTTGTTTTTTGGGGGTTTTTTTTTTTTGCAAATGCGCTCAAACCTTGAGTTCCATCCTTTATTTGGGTGAGTCTGCTGGAACCACCACCAGGGATGAAAGACTGGTCAGAGACTGTTTTGAGCCTTATTTCTTCTTTTTTTTAAAAAATGTTATTAAAGTCAAATCTTTTGTCTTTTTCTGCGTACTCAGGTGGATGGTTAGATTCTCTTTTCCACCTAAAACTCAATGTTTGCCTTTGTCTAACATTTTCTGAGCAGAATTGTTTTCAGCAGGGTTTGTTGACGGATCAGCATGGATTCTGATGAACAATCCCAATTTTTTTTCTAGTATGGATTAAATTCAATTCAGTTTATTTGTATAGCGCCTTTTACGATAAAATTGTCTCTAGGTGGTTTACAGACAGAAACCCAGAGCCAGAACCCCCAGGTCAGCACAGTGGCGAGGAAAAACTCCCTTTTAACAGAAAGAGACCTTGAGCAGGACCAGGCTTACAAGGAGGAACCATCCTGATGAAAGCCAGCTGAGTAAAGGAGGAGAAGAAGAAGGAGACAGGACAGAGAGAATAAGAGAGAGAGAGAGAGAGAGAGAGAGAGAGAGAGAGAGAGAGAGAGAGAGAGAGAGAGAAACATATACAAACATAATACACATAACACATAATACAGCACAGGCAGGGTTTTAATAAAAAAGGGAACAGCATAGGCAGCTGCTGACAGTGGACACTGGGTTCGTCAGAGGCCGGGATCTGTGCAGCATGAAGACAAACGATGCTTTTTGAGAAAACATTTCTCATCCATTAAAAGTCTAATAGTTGTAGCTATGAGTCTGCTGCACATTCGGTGGCAGCAGGGTTCCGGGCTTGCATGCCTGCTAGCACCCCTCCATGAATAATTCAAGGTAAATGGAGTTACTGTCGACCCAAGACCAAACAGTTGGCAGTCCGAGAGGCTTCCACATAATGTCATAAAGAAGACTCCTAAATTTATGCATTTGTGCTAAAAATATGCAGTATGTTTCAGACAATAGACCTAGTTACTCAAAGCATGCAAGCTTTGTTTTATTCGCAGGGCAACTCAAACTTCATGATCCACCAACATGATCTTTGATCAGGAGCCTGTCTGACTGTCATCATGCAATTTGTCAGTATTAATGACCATTTTCTGTAATTATCTGCCGCTAACAGCTAATTTGACACTTTTTTTTTTTCCCCTGCTCTCCTTCGTGCCCTTTTAACCTGACATTTTCACTGATGGACTCATCTCCCACTAGCTGTGGCCACTATCTTTCTCCTTCACATCAGATTAAATTAGGCTAAGGTACATCTATCTCAACAGCAAGGCTGTATTTGCCAAACACGACCGTAGATTCCAGCGTAACGATTCTACTGCATTCTCCATCGAGTCCGAGCATGCACAGGACCTGCCTCTGCAAGAGCAGATAATAGGTCTACACCTACATCCAGACCCTTAATACTCCATACTCTAGTGATAATTGCACTAAATAGTCACAACAAATTGGTATTTAATTGAAAATTCAAACTTAGTAAAAAGGTAGCAAACAGCACAACAGAGCAAACTCTAAAAAAAAGAATCATCCTGGGAGTAAAGACAGATAAACTGACACAATATCAGCACTTTAGTGCTTTTTTTGTGCTGCTTGTATTTGACAACACATTCCATATTTGTCAGAAGATACACTAGAAAGATGACTCTGGCAGGAATCACTCAGGAATCTTCTGTAAGGGACGATGACATTTGCTGTTCGACTGATGAGGGTGGGATCAGCTGCGAAGCATCTGTCACCACAGTGAAATACCCTAGGAATGAGTCATCTGCTCCGTAGAACCCAGAGTTAAACTTGGTAACCATAGTAACCACAAGTCATGCTTACCAGAATGCCAATTAAAGAATAAAAAATAAGGAAGGGGTGCCATCATCTCATGCTCACAATATCTAAGGTCACTGATCACCCAGTTACATCCGGGATGTGAAGACACAGTAAGAATCTCTAGCGATGTTCAATTACCGACTGGAGGAGGATTCAGAGGAAAAACCTTAAATGTGGTCCATATTTAGATGCAACATCAGTAATTGTGTATTTCATGTGTTCTGACATCTTTCTATCAGAACCATCATTAGCTTCTTTGGAAATCGACCTACCGTCGCTCGTATGTTGTATCAGGACCAGCTTTCACATCCCATCAGTGAGCCTGGACCACATATGACTGGGTGACCTTGGTTTCCTTGTGGAATAGATATTGATAGATCCATGTGTATGGATAAAATGTCAGGAAATCTTTCCTTTTAAGGGATGTTGTAGTTTTGATTAGCCTATAGTCAGTATTGGAACATACTGTTGCGGATTGTGGTTTTTATGCAGGACCCAGAAGCAGACACGGGGAAGGAGGTTGAGTGCAAATAACCCCTCTATTGGGTGTACAAAAGGCAAAACAGAAAGCGTTCCCAAAAAGAGGAAAAGCTGACCTAACTTAAAGTCCAAAAAACTCCTAAATGGAGGTTCCTCTGGGGAGTGTCCCGAAACCTGAGCATGACAGTCCTCTTGGTAAAATGCGGCGTTGTTGGACAAGCAGGTGACTCACCTTTGAGCCGAACTCCAAGACCCACGGGGAAAGAAGAGGTTAAGCTCTGGCGGCACTCGGCAGGGAAAAGTCACAGGAGTAACTGTGACGGCAACTACAACTAGAGTACAACTAACAATCCAGCAGTGAGCACAAGCTGCCAGCATCCCTAAATCAGTCACTAATGAGCTGATAAGCTGCAGTTGTGCCTCACTGCTGGACCAAGGGAAACAGCACCCTCTCTGGAGAGGACTGAGAACATACCAAACACAAGGAGGGGGCCAGCAAGATGGATCCTGACACATACATCTGTATCAAGAAAACTGTGTTTCAGCTTTTGCACAGAGCCATCAGAAAGAATACACACACAGATACACACACATGTATATTTAATATTTCCAGGAAATTCATAAAAGCCCCACAATGGCCCTGACAAATAATAAGCAAAATAAAGACGTCAGCCTGAGTAATTGTCAGTAGACACATAGCATGAGAGAAACTGCACTGCAGACACTGAGACCATATGTAGTTTGACTTTAAAAACAAGTAACACACGCTCACGTAATATGAAAACCGTTTGACAAATGCAGCGTTCATCGCATTGGACAGTAGACTTTCAAAATACAAGTCCGCTATATGGAAAGAGTCAGGGAAAAAATTTTATTTATTTTTTGCTAATCCACATTAGCCATTAGGAGCGAAATCAAATTAAAAATTAAACAACCTGCACTTAGCAGGCTGTCATATATTTAATATTTAGCCACCAGTCAAGCACATGTAGAGTGTACAGTGTATACTTCTGTATATTTAGTAGAGGATTAAATGGTTGTCCGCCTATCAATGTTGGCCAGCATTGAGCTGGAGACTTGTAGGGGGTGTATTCTACATCTTGCCTGAAGGCAGCTGGGATGGGGTCCCACCCTCCTGCAACCACATAAGGGAAAAGTGCTAGAACATGGATGGATGGACAGATGGATTGATGGTAGTATATGATAATTATATGTCAGGGAAATGGAAAGGTCTTTTTTTTCTGTTTCCCCTTCTTTTTTTTTTGACTTGTAAATGTGCCATGAAAATCAAAACCCCCACTGGAAGGACATTCTGTCATGAAACAGATTTGTCTGACATGTATGTTTAGATGCCGCAGCAGCCGAATCTCCCGCACGGCTGCAGTGTTTTCAAATGAGGCTGGAATTATTCAAATATGCAGGGAAAAAAAACACGGGAAACTTTACATACAGAGAAAAGCAAGAGCAGAACTGTAGATCTCTAAATCAAATAAAAATAGAAAACAACTATCGGCAAGAAAAGAAAGAAAGATAAATGCAGCTTGATGATGAAAACAGACCTTCAAAACAACTGGTAGTACCTAATAACAATCTGAAATCACACGACCGTGCAGACTCACAAGTAAAGCAGAATAGAAATTTCTTCCACAGTCTGGATGTTTCCGCCTCCTAAGCCTTCTGTGGAATCTTCCGAGCTTTCTTTGAGCGGAAATAAATGTGTCAGCCAACTGTCCTTGGAGTGACATACCTAGCATTTGTCAAATCATGTTGGAAGAAGGCGCGCCCTTCTTTCGGAAGAGCCGTGGACCTGACATGATTGGAAAACCAATGATGCTCGAAGGGGGAGAAAACTCAAACACAAGAGCTTCGGTTCCTGATGAAACTCTAAAGGTGGACTTAAAATTGTCCCGCCACAATGAGAATCGATCCGACCCTCAGTCGGTGGTGAGAGGCCTTATTGAAGTGGCTTCAATCTTGAACTCTTAAGAGATGAAGAGAGCCGGGTTTCCTTCACATCACCATAACCAGCCGTCCAACGCAGCTTGAATCGATGGGTCACTAGGGAGGAACATTAAGTACAAACGAGGCCTCAAATTGACCATTGTAAATGAAAAATGAGGACGCTTCATAAGATGCCCGTTTTCGTTTTCCGTTTTTATTGTGCCCTCACAACAGATACAAAGCATGGACGATCCTCAGCTTTGTTCAGTTATGAATAGTAATGTGTGAGACAGATGTTTTGACAATATGCATGTAATTTCAAACAGCTGCAGAGCAAAGAGAGAGCAGATAATAATCCACGGATATGGCATTGCTTCTGAAGATCTGGTACACCAGGTAGGAGAGCCGTGACTGTTTGCTCATTGCAGGCATGCAAACATCGACTCAAACTAGTCATATTTCTAAACGTTGCATTTGTATGGTGTCACAAAATACAAATCATTTGTAGGCAAATCATAGGTTCTCCTCATAGCTCAATCATAGCTTCCTCTCTTCCTCCTCCTCCTCCTCCTCCTTCTCCCCCTAGCGTGTATTCACGCTGGTACTTTTACACACGCTAATGTTTGCATTCGTTGATGAAATGATGATCCTATCCAATGATGATGATCCTTTTCTGCAATAAAAATGTTCAGTTTGGGGAGACAAAAATATGGACGACCACCTACAATTTTCGCGTGGTCGGCAGCATTAAGAAACTATTTTCCAAAATGTGAAAATTGTGTCTCTTGCTCTTCAATTGGTGCCGTCAAAGCTCCGAATTTATGTTCGCTGGTCCAAAAGCTCAACCCTTGCCCGACTACCGGAGCTGGGTGGAAGGGAAAGAGTCATCATGAGTACGTTCTTATCACTCTAGCACCCTAGTCTAACAGGTCTGATTCCTCATTTTCTCCCATTCTCCTTCCTTGACCCAATTGTCAGCCTCGTCCCGCTCAAGGTTTCTTCCTGTTAATAGGGAATTTTTCCAGCCGCTGTTGTTTGCTTCATTGTCAGGCTCTAGCATCTATTTCTTTTTGGATCATCAACTATCCATCCATCCATCCATCCATCCATCCATCCATCCATCCATTTTCTATATCTGCTTTGTCCACAATTGGGTCGCAGGGGTCTGCTGGAGCCTATCCCAGCTGTCAAGGGGGCGAGAGGTGGGGGTTCACCCTGGATAGGTCACCAGCCTATCGCAGAGACAACCATTCACACTCACACTCATACTTACGGTCAATTTAGACTGATCACCTAACAAGTATGTTTTTGGACTGTGGGAGGAAACCAGAGTGCCCAGAGAAAACCCTCACATGCACAGGGAGAACATGCAAACTCCACACAGGAAGGCCGGAGCCGAGATTCAAACCACGAACCTTCTTGCTGTGAGGCAACAGTGCTAACCACTTCACCACTATGCCACCCATCATCACCTGTATCTAACTATCTATCTCCTATATTTATTTTTTTTTTGGGGGGGGGGGGGTATCTGAGTCCTGAACTAAGTATTGGTACGCAGACGTGGTTCAGTCAGGGATCGACTGATGCTCTCCTGTCACCTCTGGGTTTAACCATTCATGAATGGTACCGTCTGGTCGGCGTCTGGGGAGCATGCTCTGAATTAGATGCAGACAAATGGAACAGAGCTGTCATAAATGGTACCCTGGGAAAGACAACTGTGGCATCTTTTATTCCCTCCCCCCCACACTTGTTGCTCCATCTTTTAACATTAGTAGAAATGACTTATGTGTAGAATCAGCGTGTAAGTAATTACAGTAAGTAAAATATCCCGCTTTTTTTTTTATCCTTCTCGCCTTGTTTTCCACTTGGCATCCTCTGTTGTATAAAAATAGATTTTTTCAATTTTTCTGTTTTTTGCCTTCTCTGCCTGTCTTCTCTCCCTCCTCCTCCTCTCTACCACCCTTAAACTTTACTCTGTTGTGTCTCACCTGTGCCCAAATTGTATTTATCTCCAAAATTCTTGAAGACGGTGGTGAGTTAATCACAATACAGAAAAGCCGCTTATTAAAGTTTTTAGTTATGGCCTGAGTCCTGTCTTTGACACCCCTGACTGGAGCGTGTCCTTGGGATGAGAGGGACAGTGCTACATTGGTTCAAAGCACATTTATCAGATTCCACCCTTGCTCAAGGTTCCTTCTCTTTAAACTTTAAGCTTTTTGTAAAGACAGAAATTCTTAGATGACATTTCGATCTTTGTCATTCTGACAAAACTGAGGGTCTGTCCTTCAACTGGCATATTTAAAAGGGAAAATCTGCTCCTGTGCTCTCCAGAAAAGGTTTCAAAAGACTTCGCCTTGACCAACAAGGTCCTCAGAGGCCAGACTCCATCTGGAGAAAGTAAAAGAGCAAGAAGTTCAAAATGCTGGTTTACCTGCAGTTTTCTCTTCAAAGGATGAATGGGAGGCCATTGAATTGGAACAGAACCCCATTCAGATCCTACTGAAAACCTTCTTCTTTGAGAACAGAAGAACCTAATGGCTCTCTCTGGATCTATCCTCATTTGTTGCTGAGTCCTTCATCGCTATCAGACGAGCTCAGTTTTTTTAGGCCTCTTCAGTAGAATGAATGCATCTGCATGTATGATGTCTGTGTAAGTGTGTGTGTGTGTGTGTGTGTGTGTGTGTGTGTGTGTGTGTGTGTGTGTGTGTGTGTGTGTGTGTGTGTGTGTGCGTGTGTATGAGAGAGACAGAGAGAGAGAGAGAGAGAGAGAGAGAGAGAGAGAGACAGAGAGAGAGAGAGAAAGAACTGGACAACATTTTATCCATTCGTTTCAGTGAGCTGCTGTTTGTTTGGTTTGTCAGAGAGACAAAGGCGGCTTTCAACCCATCCTCATCGCTGGTCATCACAAACCAATATTTATTCGTCTATCTGTTGCGCCTTATCCGCGCTGACAGCGTCCCCATTTCGGTTGGCCATGATGCACAACTTGCCCTTTGGCGTCCGCGGTGATGAAACGATACACTTTAACTTCACTGTGCTTCTCATCCCGACACACTATATCAATAGCATTTATCGTTTCTTCATTCCATCATTTCATCCTATTTCTTCTTCTCCCATCTAATCGCTGTCATTGCCCTCGTGTTTATCTTTTAGATATTCATTTTATATGATAGCAATGTTACTTGGCAACATTTAGCATTTTGTCTTTTTTGAAGGATTAAACCCTACATTTGACTGCGAAGGTTTATTTCACTTGCGGGGTTGTAAATATGTCGACGTTGCCCTATTCCTGGAACAGCACGATGAGTCACATCCTGCATCTCAACTGGCCTGCGTGCAATCGCTATTCACAATAAAGCAGCCATTATTTGAAAAGATGTGCCTGTTTTTTCTACTTGGATTTTATTCTGAAGCCAGGAGACAAATGAAATGGCTGTGTGACAGGGTTCATTTGCCGGTTCTTTTGTGGGTGTGTGGTGCTGTGGGTGGGATTCCAGTTTGTAGGCCATTTTTTATTTATTTATTTATTTATTTATTTTTATTTTGGCCCTTAAGCAGGCGTGGTTGAGCTCGGTCACCTCATAGGAAAAAGCTGGAGGTGAGTGACTGGTGTGTGTGCAACCTGTGCTAAACTGATGACCCATCCAGGGTGGATAACAGGCTTCTCCCCTATGAATGCTGGGATGGATTCCAGTACCCACTGTGAGCCTGATTAGGGATTACCTGTGGTTACCAAAAACGGAGGGGTGGATTTCATTAACTTCATTATTTCATAACCAGTCTTAGACTAATAAACACTCGCTCATAATGAAATAATGCAACATTAGGGATCGCATTAGGTTATAGTTTACACTGGGAAAATATGGTTAAGCTATCAGCTTATGAAAAGCAACAGTGCTGACAGCTTTGATTAGTTGAAACATGCTTTAAGTGCACTAGACTTGCACTTGTAGCAGCTTTCAAAAATAACTTGCAGACAAGATCATTTATGTAACACACTCACAATAATAAAGTAAATAAAGTTACTTTATTATTGTGAGTGTGTTACTCACTCTTCTCTCATCAACGTTTGCTCTCAGACTAATGCAGCAGGAATATTAAAAAAAAAAGCTGTCGGCTGGCCTTTGATTGTATATTCCTGATAGTTACCTCCTTATCTTCATGCCGATGATATCAAGGGATTTCAGTTCTTAGTTACTGTATGAGTACAAGCACATCCATTCAGCTATTTCCAGTTGAAGCTTAAATCAAGCTGAATGTTGGAACGATGGTGAGAATACTTGAATGCTAATAAATTAATTAGAATTGTGAACTACTTAGTTCATTTGACGCTGGCACAACATGATCTACTCTGACTGTGATGCTTTAATAATTGTAGGAAAATCTAATTAATCACGTTGAATGAATGATTTAAACACCCCCTTTTTTTAAGTGAAGGCTATCGGTTCTTTTCATTGCCTTTAAGGTCAGAGGATTGGGTGTCTGCTCGTTATTAAACAAAATTCAGACTGACCTCATATACTTTCACCATATCAATCCTTTATTTGCCTCACTAGCATGTCTGACAGGAACAGCATGGGTGAAACGGGAACTCTCCAGTGAATTACCAGCTGAGAAAAGAAGATGATGTAGTTTTCAGGGTGTAGTTTTCATGTGAGAATAAAGATCCTGCATAAGCTGGAAACCTTGGGACCATGTGACTGATCACCAAGGCTGAGTAAGAAAAGAAACTGTCCAGCAAAGGCTCACATCCCCGGCTTGGGAGCTTTGTGTCGAAGCCAGGAGAATGAACAGGATGTTCTCCACGAGAGCCATCCCAAGCGTACTCTGGAATTAAGGATAACAGGATCCGACTCACCTCCCACCTCCGGAAGGTAAAGGGCTACCCTGAAAACAAACACAAACCAAGGATCTCGCTTGAAACAAAGCGAAAGAGAAAAAATTTTACCTAAAATTTTCACCCATATGAAACTGTTGCCACTGAAACACATGGTGTCGATGTTCTGTTTTTCACCAAACATAAATCGCCCGAAATTATTTAATCACAAGCAGAACTAAATTAGTTGAGGAGGACCACAGTGATCACTGTGCAGATGCCTCTTCCTCTCTTCCTCTTCCAGCTGTTTCCACAACTGTCCTGAATCTGTGCTGCTACGCCTGGTGTACAGATGGGGGGGGGGGGGGGG
>BJFM01000038.1:8680-37633 GCA_016586285.1 Arothron firmamentum
ACACACACACACACACACACACACACACACACACACACACACACAAACACGTGCAGTGTAATACACTCATTGATCTGGATACTTAGGCAGATCAGGCAGGTTTAGCATGCTAGCCCTTGGCTGAATCCAGCCAGACACGCAGACGCCCAACATTAATGTCGTGATATTAAGCCCCAAGTGTCCGTCTGTGCATTTTCCATTACACAACAAGGCTCCAAGTGCTTCGAGAGCACTATGAATACTTCCTGTTGACGAGTCCGCCTGACACGGAGATGCAAAAACAACCTCTTGCTGTCAACATTTAAATAGCATGTTTTCAACTCGAGCGTGCATTGGCAACTTTTTTCTATTTTTTAAGTGTGTGTGTGTGTGTGTGTGTGTGTGTGTGTGTGTGTGTGTTTGTGGGCGTGCAGCAGCTGCCCGAGGGCGATTTTGCGTGGCGCTCGGAGTCCACCGCGGGGGGGTGGGGGGGGTGGGTTGGCGAGTGAGCAGGTGAGAGACAAGAAAAGGGAGCCCGCCAGATGCCCTCGCATGTCAACAGAATCACGGTTATACACACACTAATTTACACAACAGTGTGTGAGCAGAACGGGGGCAGGGAGGAAAGCTGCGATGTGGGGTCAACGTACTTTGCTGTTCTTCTCACACAAGTAAAAAAATAGACCCACTCAGAATAAAAGTCCGGTCCAAAAAAATCAACACATAATTTAGATTTTGCGCATTATGTCTCTGAAGTCTCTGAGCATATTTGACAGCATTTAGAGAATAAAGAGGTGGGCATGTGTAAAGAGTTAGCCTGATTAAAACCAGTGGCATTTTTTGTTAGCCTAGCCATCGTTTGTTTGCAGAAAATGTTTAAATTCAACGTTTCTGGACCTTCTTTCGATTAAAACCCTTTTCAGTCTGCGAAAATGCCATTAAAGGGAGATAATCTCAGTGATTAGAAAGTCATTTGGCTCGATATAGAGAATCTGGAGCCTCTGGGGGAGCGCAGCTATTTACGCTGTCAGGTTCGGACGCATGTGCACCCTCCTTGGATGCTTATGCGGTACTTAAAGTTGAGGAAATAGCACCACTCGAGTTTCGCTTTTCACAATGAGAGGTTTTTGCTGCCGTCGCAACCTAGCCAAATCCTTCTGAATGCGAATACGATGCGTATCTCTGGGGCCTTCTCTCTCTTTCTCTGGCCCACGTGGGCGCCAGTTAGCTTTTGTAGCGATCCGCTGAGTCATCGCCTGCCGATCGAAAATCGCGTGTCATGACCTCAGGCGTATTAATCAGCGGCATAACGCTCGCATTTTCCCTCCAAAATGCCCCTTCATCAGAAGAATTACTTCCCAAACGTTTGATTTGCTTCATTTTTTTTCCTCCGCGCTGAGGTTCGCCCTCCCCGCCTCTGCGTCATGTCTGACTGGGAGCGCGGCGGCCTCCCCCCGCCCCCGCCCAATCAGTGGCACTGGCTTACGCCGCTAATTGAATTGGGTTAGAGGTTTAATTGTAATGTGCAGCAGATGGTTAGAGCGTTCCGATGTTCGACGGGGGGGGGGGGGGCGCTGCAGGTCGCCGCTCTGCTCCAGAGCCCCTCTGCCCGGGTTTCAGTCAACCACCATGGAATATATGAAGACGGACACCTTTAGGACTGATTTACTGATAGCTAAATGCTACATACGATATATAATCAACCTTCTACAAACAGCCCTGCGTGAGCATGCCAGATCTTCCCCGTCAGGCGGGTTGTGGACTAGCCCGACACTAGATGGCAGTATTGAGCTGCTCTGAGCTCCAGGATCTGCTAAAGGAGAAGACTCTGCTGAAGATTAAGACACAAATCAACGGTCATAATTTGGAGAGAAACACAGTCTGGGTTAGGGTTACAGCCCCTCCCCGTGTTTGAGAGTAAACACTGGAAGGGCTGAAACGCGACGGATGTGCGAGACGGGAGGAAGGAACGGAGGAGAGGTGGCAGATAAAGGACGTAACGGTGTTCTAAAGCCGGGAGGTGGCGAATTGAGAAAAGGGAGACAAAATCTGGGCTTCTAATGTAATAACAGCACAACAGAGAAAGGGAACATTGCTTCTTACAACGGCTACTATCACCTGCTATCAAGTGCACCAGAAACGAGGCGTCTGGGAGTGTGTGTGTGTGTGTGTGTGTGTGTGTGTGTGTGTGTGTGTGTGTGCTCACTGTTTTCAGATGACTCCCTAGAGTGCAGCCTGAGTGCTGTGAGGAAGATTAGCAGCAAGATAGAAAGTGCACATGAATTTGGGCTTTGTTGTGTGGCGAGATAATAAAAGATGAAACTAGCGGTGAGAAGCGGGTAAGTGTATGTTTAGGGAGCAAATGACTGACAACACAAAACAGCCATTTGGGCCGTGGGTGTGACGGCAGCTCTTTCCACAAGCATTGAAGATTTGCACGCGGGTCTGATTGTATATTAGTTTTGTGTGTGTGTGTGTGTGTGTGTGTGTGTGTGTGTGTGTGTGTGTGTGTGTGTGTGTGTGTGTGAGGGCTGGTTGTTTAGGTGCTTCTCTGTGTTTGGGCGGCAGATTTGGAAAATGAGGGTTGGATGTCCGAGACTGGGAGGTAATTGCAGGTGATTTGGGTATTGTTGAGTCTTTTTTTTATTGTAGAGAAAGCAATATAATGAGACTTCACCTTCAGGGGGAAGGAAATATAACCCCACATCAGCAGGGACGAGGGTGACGAGGACGGATATCTGAGGCTTAAGAACAGTCCTCAAGTGTCTGAGACACATTTCTGCCCAAAGCTTCACAACTGAGTTCAGGCGTTAAAAAAAAAAAAAGCCAGATCGTCCTCGGCTCTGAGCTCAAACTGCTGCACAATCTGTTGCACTGATGAACAGTCTGCAGAATATTACAGTCACTGATTAGCAACATTAGCACGCCTGGACGCTAAAACCGGAGTGTAATCATCAATAACGTCTGATTAGGCTCCAAAACCCAATCTCTTCCCTGTGAGGACATGGCTAACGGCTGCACGAGCTAGTTTAGCCCAGCTCTACGGAGGTGTTTCTGCTTATGAAGATGAACGAGGGAGTGTTGCTTCAGATCTGGTTTCTGTAAAGGGTGGTGCTTCTCCCCCTCCTGACGGGCCTCTGATGGATGTCTTTCAATTAAAGCCAGGCGCGCCATCATGGCTGCTGGACACCGCCGTGGCCGGCTACCCGCTGCATCCCGATAGTCCTGCGTCGTGGTTGAACCGGCCACCAGCTGATGGGTTCTCGCTCACGTGGGCACACGTGGTGTCTCATCATCGCGAACAAGCAGTGGGACTAACACACTTAGATCAGTGTGTGTGTGTTAGCATTTAGCCGATGATGTCTCTATGCATGTCTTACCCGCGCTGTCCGTGGTATCATCATTAATCATTTTTCCTTCACTCAGACACGGCCATCAGTTATTGAGAGGTGCAATAATTTGGAATTGATTCAGTCCCCCCTCCCCCTCCGAGGCTGGCTCGGAATACAAAACACTGCTTTGGCAGAAGACAGAAAAATGAAAGCTAATGATAAAAGGCTGTCAGCATCTGAAGCTGCGCAGTTCTGCAAATAGCTGTGAGGTGTCTCTCTCTCATTGTCTATTTCTGCTGCCTCTACCCCCCTCCAACAGAAGGATGAGGAGGTTAGACTGCGGGGAATTTGTTGCTGTTGATGGGTTTACTTGTTTTGGGGTTGGAGGTGATGAGCCAGAGAGATGGAGGGAAGGATGGAAGGAGGGAGGGAGGAGAAAACCTGACGGATGGAATCTCTTGCCTCCTACGCAAAAAAAAAAAAAAAAAAAAAAAAAACCCTTCGTGTTAACACCGATACGGATTTAGGAGAGGGGACGCGTGAGAGAGACGGGAACGGAAACCTCTAGACAGTCAAGCGGAGACAACGAAAGACGGACGCGAGCTGAGGACGAGCAGGGCTCTAAAAGAGGAAGACAAACCAGCGTTCGCTGACATGCTACCAGCCTGAATGAATCAAACTCATACGTCTGTGTTACCGAGGTCCAAATGTCTTCGCATCAAACATTAGTTCTCAAAGTTTCACCGCTGCTGCTGTGACGCACCTCTGCATAAAAGCCTTTGTGTCGCTCCTGAGCAGTTCCTTGGAAACCCAAGTATTTTTAGTTCGTTATGGGAGCAAAAACCTCAACATTCATTTGGTTTTAGCTGCCTGGTAGATGTTTAAAGCTCATCATTACCTCTCTTTAGAGATGACTTAGCAAAGGTAGCGAAAACAGCCTCTCTGGTAGATTCATCGACCTGTTTCAGGGCCCAATGGCTCCATACTGTCAGGAAAATTGGGCTTGTACTGACTAATAGGTGACTGGTTTGATGCTGTGAAATCCCAAAACTGTACTTCTTTTTTTTTTTATGTTATTTATTTCAGGCCTCAAAGGAAAATGGCCCACTTTTCTATTGTCTAATAATATCCAAGAAAGACTCTGGAGTTCTGCAGTATATCACTGCTCTATCTGGACCAAGGCGAGGCACTGAAATAAGTCTGTTTGATGTGCTTCCCCTCGTTTACCATTAGTGATATTTGTTGTCTTGTATTATTCCCCATTTTATTATCCCGTTTCCTAAGTGAGTCTTTGATCAGTCTCGGTGTTTCGTTTGTGTCGTTTCCTCTCGACGTATATTTTAATTAGGCGTCTGCCTGGGTTTCTTTTACCCTAGTCGATGGGTTTGTTCTTTGTGCTGAAATCAAATATTTTATTAAAAAGTGATCAGTGCAGATAGATGTGCGGATCTGTTTACGGAGCCTGTGGGTGCATGAGCATGTTTAAAGAAAAGAACAGCAGGCTAACGACAGAACCCTGCGGCACTCCACACGACTGCCCTGCTTCAAAATTAGTTTCAAAAAAGATTGCCCAGATTATCTGTCACTGTTTCACCATCCATTTCATCCATCTATTCATCCATCCACCCACCCACCCATCCATCCATCCATCCATCCATCCACCCATCCATCCATCCATCCATCAGCCCTCATTTGCACTGCAACACTGACATTTTGTTCTTTTCTTTCATTAAAAAGAAGAACTGTCGGACAGGAAGTCAGGGTTCCCAAAGGCATGCGGAGAAGCTGCCAGGGAGCCTCTCATCTACACTGGGAAAGAAACAATTCCTGTTTGACATCAGCTCCAGTCAAATAGCAGAGCTTCATTACAGTTCCACCCTAAGTGTGGACCGGGTCTGGCAAACTCCTCAAAACCACAGAGGAGATCAGGGACATTCAGGCTGGTTGTGGAGCTGATGAGAAGCCACAAGTGCTGCTGGGAAGTGCCCCGTTCTATGCTGGATGAGACGGCATCTATTTCGGCCCTAACTCCAATCAGCAGGGGGCATGTATGCGGGAACATCCGGAACTTCATTGGTGGTCAACACGCGTTTTAGTCTAGATTTAGTGAAACATTTTTTAAGGAAACAAAAGAGATGAGGGAGAAATTCCACAACCTAAAGTCATGTAGCAACAGGTGCACAGTTAAAACTTATTTGAAAGAACGGACAGGGTGCCGAAATTAGCACCCTGTTGCACCTCACCAGCAACAGTATGAATGAATGTAACTGAAGAAAAACTTCAACTGCCAGGAGCTAAAAAATGGACTACACCCACTTAAACCAATTAAGTCTACGCAGCATCCATCCCATAATAAATCATTTCAACCCATGCTTTAAATAGATAAAATACAGAAGTTACGAATCAAAAATCCTTGATGTGCCCTCTCTCTTCTTCTCTGCATTAATGCAGATTTACTGATCTAGTATTTTAAATTGAGGCATGACAGTCGGTAATTTCTCCCAACCAATCAGCAAGCAACAGGCTGTCACAAGCTGTGACGTCACGGATTCTAACTGTGTCACAAAGGATGCAAGAATATGATTGTATTGCTGTTCTCCCACAGCAAAATGTGGCCCACAGATTGAGCCACATTTTGCTGCCATTATGCACCAACACCTGAGGGAATAAGTTATGATCCGAGGTACACCTTGGACACACCTTTTTAAAAAAAAAACAAAAAAAAAACCCACTTTCAATCAAAACAGAAAATAAGTCGACGATTCAGGACTCACACCAACAACCTTGATCTGATTTCCCGTCAGTCCTCCTGCTCCAAACGTCCACACTTCTGTGTGGATGCAGTACACAGGCGAATGAAACAACATCAAGCTAATCCTCGTGACCCAGCAAAGGAAACATGTGAAAGTTATGCTTCAATTAGGAGAGAAAGTAAAAATAATCTAATCCATAAATTAGCTAAAGTCAATTAGGACAACTCGGCAATTAAGGACAAATCTGTTACTTGAGGGCACAGCTAAAATAAGGTTTGCAGGAGGAGCCGTGGCGAGAGCGCGTCCTCGCTTGCTTGTTTGTGTCGCACGCGGCCAACTTTTTGGCCTGCGATTTTGATACGAAATCAGGCTGCAAATTGAGTTATGGGAGGACTGGGGCCTGTGGCCGGTCACACCAGGCAGCGGGAGACGGCGAGGGATGGCGAGAGCGAGACGGTGTGTGTTTGGGGGGGCTATTTATAGATGCTGTGCCATGTTGCTGTTGCAGGGCCTATATTCATATAACCGATGCTGCTGAAACCCAAGGGTTTTAGGGTGTGCCTTATTTAAATCACAAAAGAAGGAACATGAAAGAGATGATTATTATACACAAAAAAAAAGATACTTTCAATCAACCCCAGAGAGATTAACACAACACCGACTGCCTGATTTTCAACACCTTTTCCTTCAAAATGAAACCTGATCTGTAAAGCCGATGGACTGACGCTCCGCGAACCCGTACCCTCCGGGAGAACCGTAGCCCACACCCTCGTGCGTGTGAATCGCGTTCCTCTTCTCCTCGATTCCCCGAAGACATTGGATATCAAAGCTAACGCGCTAACGCTGACAGAAGAACGCGTCTCAGGTGGAAAAAAAAAAAAAAAAAAAAAAGTCGCAGCCGAGAGGAGGAATCAAAAGATGAGAGCTTTTGTTTCATTTCCTGGAGACCAGAGGTAATGTTTTCATGGTGATCGGCAGCGGCGGTGCCGGGACGGAAGCACTGATCTTAGCCGCTGCAGAGCGCTGCATCTGGCAGACATCAGAGGCTGCGAGTCCTTCAGAAACCGCTACGGTGATGACAGCGTGTAACAGCATCTCTTTCATGGGCTCCCTTCCTCCTCTCAACACATCATGTCAGTGAACTGGGCTGAGAGTGGGGGGGGGAGAGGGGGTCCCAACGAGACCCCTCCCTGAGCCAAGGTCGTCCGCATGCTAACTCCGCTCTGCTCTGACCTCCCTGTGTGGCGACAGAGGCCAAGGGTTGATGTTGACGCGGCCTGACGGGCTGGTTCCGCTGCCCCGGGACAGGCCGCCCTGGAGAAGGACAAGCTGAAAGAAATTAGGGCCTCATTTCCATTTCGCCCAAAGTTTTCACTGCGCTAGCTTCGAAGCCGCGCCGCTCGCGCCTGAAGATTGGGGGGAATGAGCGGGAGAATCAGGCTGCCCCTTTTCACATTAAATGAATACATTTCAAGACCTTTCAAGGATCTCTGGGCCCCCCCCCCCCATCACTTAACCCTTTCCGTTCTCTCGCAGCTGAGAGCCGAGACCCCTCGGCGGAGGTGAACTTCCTCACCTGGTAGCTATTCATGATTCCCAACAGCCTTGCAGCCTTTGATACTCTGATATAGCTTTTTTTAGGCCATATGCTGACATGAACGCGAGTGAAAATCAGGGTCGCGGGCGAAAAACCTGACATCCATTATGGCCCGTGACCCCCAGCAACAATAACACGAGATCGGTGAGGCTAACCACTGCGTTGTAGCGCCGGGTCAAACCAGTCGTGAAAACCGGGAATTCCAACATTACCGCGTGCGACCTTTTCAACCGAGCAAGGAGGAGAGAGAGAGAGAGAGAGAGAGAGAGAGAGAGAGAGAGAGAGAGAGAGAGAGAGAGAGAGAGAGAGAGAGAGAGAGGGGGAGCTGGAGAGGGACGGTGAGAAAAAAGAACTCGAGGAGTGAGAGGGAAACGTTGGTGCAGATGTAAGCAGTTCAGAAACATGAGCTTCAGATTAACGACAGCAACATCTGCATCACTGCATTACATCAAGTGATCTATGGGAAGATGACAAAACTGCCAATAATCATTTCGCTGAGCAGAAGAGACAGGACCTGGTTATATTTGACATTAATCAACGATGACAACTGCTTTTTCCTTTATTATTATTATTTTTTATCGCAAAATCTTTAAAAGTTGAGTTTCAAATGCGTTAATCTTCACAAAAACAGGAGACCTGTGGGACTCCTGATGACGCAAAAATGCCCAATGATATAGCACAGTTTGTGCTTTGTTGCTTATTTATCCTTTTTTACATGTCAGGTGTGAATATTTGACATTATTACCATCAAAAACATTCTAAATTTTACAGGTCTAGCACCATTACAGCAAAGAAAATCTAAAAAAAAAAAAGAAAAAAAAAAGAGCGCTAACGACTCTTAAATTCAGAAAAGTACTCAGAACTAGGCTGTTTTCTGTTATATTTGCACGTGTACAGAGAGATATCTGGGCACGACAGATGCGTCACCGCACTCGGAAAGCGCGTGGTTAGCGCGCTGACTGACGAGAGTGACAGGTGGCGGTGAGGAGAGAAGGGTGGAGGGTGAAATCAAGAGGGAGGAGAGAGAGCAGAATCTGTGCCAGCTCTCGCCCTCTGGCTCCTCTGCACGCTTTTAATCACAGAAAGGCGTCTCTCGCTCCGGCGGGCCCTTGGAGACGCAGGTACCTTAGCCACACTTGACATGAACCGCAAGACAAACACACGTCTCAGTCAGACCTTGTTTTGTTTCCCGTCTTTTCCTCCGTCACAGAGAGGTGGAGCAGGCGGCGAGACCTCGCCTGGCCCTCCTCCTTCTTCAAACAGCCTCGCTGTCCCTCACATCACCATTGTTTTTTTTTTTGTTGCATCTCTGGGAAATTGCACAAAAGGCGTCAAATTCCGAGGGGAAGGTTGTGTGTGCATGGTTGAAACTTCTGAGAGGAGCCCAAAAAAATCTGGGCGCCAGAAGAGGTGGAATTAAAAGGTGAAGAGGAAGAGAGGCAACATGAAGAAGCTTATTTCCTTAAACACATTCTTGCCGTCCGCCTGAAGCATCGGCTACAGCATTCAAAGGCAACGTTGATGAATGAAGTGCGTCACGTGAGGAAACCGTAGGATGGTTTTTTGTGTGAAATGTTTCCCATCATGGGTGGAATTTGTAGGTTTGAAGTTAAAAATAAAGCTAATGACACCCCATAAGAGGCCTCCTACTTCTTCTGTGTCTATAATAGACAAAGTGAACTCCTCTGTTCTTTCGACTGAGATTAGCATCAAAGTTGTTTAACAGGCATTAAACAGAGCTGAATAGGGGCCATTTGCTGTGTTCAATTAAAAAAAAAAAAAAAAAAAATGGCTGTCACACTGTAGCCGGGAGATGAAGTCCACAGCCGTGTCGAAACTGACCTTGGTGGAGATGTTTGGGACACGTGCTGCGTCTGGGCTCCCCGTGGTTTCCAGCCTGACCGAGCATCCAGATGTTCCGCCTGACAGCTGATTTCCTGCGCACACAACACACAAAGAGGTTCGGTGATGAAACGCACGTATCAGATCGGCCTATCTCGCCTCAAAGTGGCAGATTAAAAAGAAAAGGGACAAATATCAGCACGCTTTGTTGTGTCTTTAATATCACAGAGAAACTGCCAAGTTGGATATGAGCTAAATAACAGAAACATTATCTTGACTGACAGATAGGGTAGCCGCGAATATTACAATATTCATAAATCGTGATTATTTTTCATATTCGCAATTATTGTGAATTATTTGTTTTATCCACAAACTTGCAGAAAATAACTATGAACCTGAGTCTGACCTCATCGTATTGCGCTAGCAGCAGTACACACCGTCGCAGCCACATGTGGTTTACCTCTGGTCTTGATCGGATTGGCAGTGAGCTATGGCTAGGATAATACGCTATGGCTAGGATAATATGCTATGGCTAGGATAATACGCTATGGCTAGGATAAGATGCTATGGCTCGGATAATATGCTATGGCTAGGATTATATGCTATGGCTAGGATAGTAACAACATGGAGGAAGGGGAGTTTCTGGTTCCAAAGCCACGTGCTACAGCTCCGCTGTGGGTGCATTTTGGTTTTAAGCCAGTAAAGGAGATCCCAGTAACGTGGAGGAAGCCATCAATAAAATTTGCCGTAAAAAAGCGCCAGTCAAAAGCGCTAACGCAACAAATCTGAACCAACGTCTACAGACCCACCATCCACAGCAACACGCCCAACTATTTCTGGATGTTCAAAAAGTCATTAATTGCTCTTATTCATTAAGGTGTACAGTAGAGTACAGAATGTGTATTATTAAAGCTCATTATGCTATAGTGGAATCTAAAGAGAAAAAAAAAAAAAGACAATAAAGTCAGCAATTGCGATTATTTCTCTGACAATCGTCTCCAGAAATTCCTCATCGTGACAGCCCTAATGACAGAAAATCAGCATTTTAATATAAATTTACTGAACTTTCCATTCCCTACAGGTGCCCTAAAACCCAAGTGGTGCCCAACATGTTTGAAAGGCTCTGTCCGCCTGGGTCTACAATGTTGTAATTACAACCTGGTCACCTGCTCTACAGCCGTGTGAGACACACCCGTCCCTCTCCTCCTTTCTGCTGCCATTCCTGGTGGGCCAAACTCATGGAAATGTTAAATCTTCTGCATGTTCTGTCAATTAAAGAGCCCTTTCATGGAGCTGGGCTCCCCCGAGTGAGGAAGTAGCATACAGAGTAGCAGTTAGCGATGCTAATGCCATTCTTCTGTGATTGGAAGCTTTTGGCTAATTAGAGCAGGGGCGTTTTCGAGAGAGGGGGGGAGGAAAAAGAATGACTAAGGATGTCAGAGATGACCAGCTCAATTAGACTGGATGGCCTTTCTATTAAAATTTCCAGGAATTCCTCTGAATTCCTCCGCTGATGCGGCCGACCCCGGGGGCTGGGATGTTATTGTCGAGCCAGTCTGATGGTCCTCTGAATACTGATGAAGTCCAGCACAAAGCTGCCTCCTGGCCTCATTAACCTGCCAGGGGGGGGACGCCTTTGTTTTCCCTCCGCAGCGTTCCAAACGCCCCCCTCCGGTCGGAGGGGCTTCCGGAAATCTCTCCGTGGGGAATGTACCAGAAGTATGGGAAATAGGACCAGTCCGGCATGTTTTTGGGGTAAATTATTGCGTTTCTGTTATCCAATGTTTTATTTGACTCTCGCGATAACATGTCGTTCACTTTGTTTTCCGGAGATAATGAAAATAAATTGAAGTGTTGAAAGAAAATAGATGGTGTTATAGCGAGATGACAGAACAATGAGTCATTTCCATGAGAAAACAGGCTTTGTTATGCCGTAATAATGAAATAATAAGCCGTTAAGACAGGTAAACACACTTACATCGAGATCCCGACTTCCGCAATTTCACCGACACGATTTTAGTTTCGCATTGAACAGCTAATGAGGGTGAGATCGCAACTTCTCAGGGTTGTGAATTGATACGGCTTCGCCTGGAAGCGATGATCCATCGGCGAAGGGTGGCCCAGTCAGACCGGACGCTGGGCGCCAAGGAGGACCAGGCATTCAGCGATTCCCAACGCGAGGTGGGTGAGGGGAAGCATGCCCGGCAGCGACCTCGGCTGAGCAGAGACGCAACGGCGGCGGGAAGAGAAAGCGGACGAGGGCCCGCCGAGGATCAGTCACGGCATATCCCCCCCGGGCAGATTTGTCACTTATACAGCTGGGGGGAGAGCTGCCGCCTCACCAGAAATCACCGGGAGCAGCGGCAGATTAGATCCAGGCTATTGGTTCTGATGAGGCCTTGAACAGATCAGTAACGGTTCACCAGGGATCGAGGAAAAGAGAGCTAGCCGGAGCAGCTGCGAGGTGAGGGCTTGCAGCGCTAATAGCACTTTAGGCTAAACGGATTTCCTCATGGTGAAGGAAGTAACAGTTTTTATTAACAAATCCTTTTTCCAAGTATAGTTTACAACACAAACAAGAGTGAAAATGATTGATATTATGAGAGAAGAAGAGGGAGGCAGGCAGTCAGGCAGCGAGGGGATAAAAGGAAGGAGAAGCCTGGAGATCTGACCACCAGTCGGGCCCTTGCATCCCGTTAGACATGCAGACAGACGACCTGCCGAGGCGTCTGCTCTCGGCGGGGGCCGGCAAGGATGCGCGCTGCACTGGTGAAAATGTGCACGGCGGCGGCTCGCGCAGAGATGGAACTGCGGGGGGTTTAATGAAGGCTGTCCCAGCTGCTGGCTTGGACCTTTATAACCCGTTTAACATCACTTTCTTCATGTAGAAGCAGAATATGATGTGATAAAACAACTCATTTCAGTCTGCAGACCCCCTACGGCCCTTTGCTTGACTCTAACCGGCCCGCGGCAGGTTAATTGGAAATCACAAAATAAACGGATTTTCTCATTTCACCTCATGGACTAAAGCTGCTTTGCTTTTATTTTGAAATTACGTTTATTCACGTGCATAATGATGAGAGATGCACAACAACAGGTGCGCGTGATTGGATCGTTGTCACGAGATGAGTTTAGCCCTCAAAAAAGTCCGCTCATGCTAAAAAAAGAGGTAAATGCCGAATGCGGGCTTTTCAACAAAAATTGGACTAAGTATTTTTTGACGGAAGTCGGATTTAGAGCTGTTTAACTGTTTTACAGCACATCGTCGTCTTTAAGGACTGCAGTTTAAATCGCTACCACAAAACGAAACGCGGAGAAGTACAAAAACTTGACTAGCTAAGCTGCAAAAGCAGCTGCAACCAACATGACCAGCTTTGTGATATCCCACAAAATGGCTACAAACATCCAGGCGTAGATCCTCCCTCACTGATGATCATCTGTCAGCTTCGCATCTCCACCTCAGACATCCAACTGGACTTGGATACACTTGCTAAAGCCCAGCAGAGACTGGATTTCTCTCACTAAACAAGGCAAAAATTACTTAAAAACACCATAATGTAGGCATGTAAAGACACCAACTAGCGGTGAACTGGGACACTTTTTTTGGAAAATCATTGATCAATTCAGTTCAATCTGACGTCTCTTGCTTAATGTTTGGAGCACAAAGTCGATATTGTGATGTCTGTAGAATGCTAAGAACCTCTTTCCAACAGTATTTGAACCTCACAATGTGTTTTGAAAATGTTCGCTAACAAAAGTCACATTTAAAATCCATTTTTTTTGTCAGGCAACCTCACCTTTTCATTGCTAAAATATAACATAGAGCCTCAAGATCAACCTTTCTAAGTCCAGTTGCCTACAAAATCTAACCTTGGATAACATAGAGCCTCCTCTTACCGGCCCAATGCTATTTACTGCTTTTATCAAGAAATACAATTAATATTATGCAGAATAGAGTTCAGCCTTTTGGCCCGGCCCTCCACAATAGTTTCTGTTTTTCATGTGGCCCCCTGGAAAAAATAATTGGCCACCCCTGCTGTAGGCCGATGTAACATCCTCGGAAGATCCAAGCAAGTCCAGATGAATGTCAATGCTGGGCTCTGATTGGCCAGAGAGTGATGTCACTTAATGAGACCCCGGTTAGCCTTTTGCATGTTTTTGGTTAGTGGGAGGAAACTGAGGGAGTGAGAAAGAACTCCCCCTGCTGCCCCGGAGGTCTAATATCCCTCTAAAAAGAGTCATCCAGCCTTCCTCTGCTCCATCGCCCGTTTTAAAAATGTATACTTTAACACTGGCAGATATCTTTTTTGCGAGTGTGAGATGCTTTCTAACCTGTCTGGATATTCTGATGAGGCGAAGATGACGGCCATTTTCACCCGTCGCTCCAGGCAAACCTGCGGCAAAGCCAGTTGAAGAGAGACGCGATTAGACATATTTCACAAAAATATAGAACAATTCGGCGAGAAAAAAGCAGGGGCAAAATCCAGTGATGCGATGATGATTATGCTGTCTCCTTTGCTGTCTCTTTCTACGAGCAATTGAGAAACTTCCTCCCACAGTTCCTACGATCAGTGGTGCGCTCGCGCTGTAATACCGCATGGCACTCGAAGATCTTTGCCCCATCTGTGGTGGGATGTGAATGTTGAGAGGAACGGAGAAAGCAGTCAACATGTAAGAGCGTAATAGACTTCCCGCTGCTTTATGTGTTATGAGAGGCTTGTTTCACCGAGAGCTCCTATTTGCAGAGGGAATCCGTTCATGGATGGGAAGATTCTGAGCCCCGTCTTAGCCAAAATGCCCTACGGAGTCTCGCCAAGTTCCACCGATGTCTGAAATGAGTGCTTCACACTTGTGCTGAACCCAGACGGAGGGTGCGCTCCCGCCTGCGGAGCGTTTTCGGATGCACGTCGGCCCAGACATGCTGGCAGAGGAAGTTTACCTCTTCAGTTTGAGTATTTTAAGATATTTTCACAAGTCTAAACTGCATGTTGACCACTTTTAGAATCTATGAAATCATGAATATCACAAAATAAAGGCAAAGTGGCTTGCAAAATAACATTTGGGGAATGTTATGATACGTAGCAAACATTAGCATAGAATAAACATGCTAAAATTAGCCAACCTTCAAAAAAAAAGGTGGGGGGTCAGTTTATTTACGTAAAGATCGCATCAATATCTTGGATTTAAAAGCTCATATCATGCAAAACTCTCTACAAGACACATGCTGGCAGCTGACTTGTGCTACATGCTGGGTACGTGGGTAATTTGCCCCAGTCCTCAGCCGTCTCCACTGTCTTTTTCAGTGCTCCGAGGCAGGTCCTGACAGCTGACTGGACTTATTCTGTCACTCACCGCGGCGCCGTGCTGGACCGCGGCAGGCTGCAACGCTCAGTTGGAACGCGTCTGGGCCCTCTTGGCGAACCTGGAGATTTGACACAAGTGGAAAACTAAACTTAGAAATGATGCATCAAATATTTCCTAGGTTTACATGGGACAGTCCCAGTTTACCTGGGACAATCTCGGTTTTGTCCCGTGTCCCGGCAGATTTCAACAGCCCCATTATTTTGTTCCAGCTTTACGCAAGCTGTCTCGGGTGTCCCGATTTTTTTTGCTTTTTTGGTTTTATTGACATTCGCTACACATGGCAGCAAGACATTTAAAGGCATAACAGTGCATTCCATGTGTATGTCAATCACACAGTTGTCATAGCGATCTGTAATCTGAACCAATGAAAAAGCTCCACCGTTCTCCGCGTGTCTAAAGCTTGATGCTCATTGGTCCATGAAACCACATGGGACTGGACATCTCAAAAGCACCGCTCATTACCCAGGCTAACTTTCATGATAGTTACTCTGAGTTCTATGAAAGGATCACTGCAAACCTTAGCTTCCTGAAAAAGGTCCACTCAGAAAGGTCAGAAAGATAACTTCAGAGTATGCGTTATGCACTTATTGTGTTTGTGCACTACATGCTGACGTTCAAAACAGTTTTATATTAAAATGTTATACTTTTTTTTGTGTTATATATAATTATAACGTTATATATATAATAAAAAAAATTGGGTCCCAGTTTTTAATTTTGAAAAAAAGGAGTATGTCCTCCTTTATTAAGCTCTGCCTCCATTATGGTTTATGGCATCAACCCTAAAGGCTTGACGTGCTGCAATACTATACAAACTTCCTTTGAACAATGAGAGGAATCCGATTAGCCTTATTGGCATCAAAGTGCAGAGCAAAGTGCTGAGCCGGGTTAGTGTGTGTGTAGGTACACACAACAGTGCTGACACTCCTGCCATTTACACGCTGATGTCTGGAAAATCCATAAGGAAATAAAGCAAACAGGCGCCGCGGGCGTACGGTGTGTGCATCCACGTTGGGGTGCTGTTTGCTCCGACTCGGTGCATCCAGCACATTCCACCAAGGTCACACCGAGGACACGAGTTGTTGTGGCCGCCGCGTTTCCGTTCGGCTATTGACGGGAAGCTCTTCCCTTTCTCGCCTCTGTAAATCAGCAATACGCTTCAAATTGTTCAAAAAGGAGAAAAAAAAAAAAGGGCTTGGAGAGCTCCTGTTGGACTGCAGTACACCCGTTTGAAGTTCAGAGGGTAGCGCACGAGTTTGCTGCAGGCGTCTGGCGCTGGAACGCTTATCGACTTCGAAATTATCGACTTCCGACTTGCAGTGGAATTGGCTGTTGAAGGTGGTCCACCTGAACCTGCCCGTCACCTGGACAATTCCTTTACCTCGGTGAATACCAGATCAGTTGTTTTCGCATGAAAAATTAAAAGCCCCCCTCCCTCATAAATACTGGAGGACTTCAATGTGGAATTCAAAAAGAAAAACAGAGAAGAGTGCAGGATAATTACTGATGGGGATATTCATGAGCTACCTGTGCACGTAAGTCACCTGTGGGGGAAGAACACGCCCATCTTTATCTCTCACGTCCTGGCCAAGATCGTTCTCTGGTTCTGGGTTCTCCCTGCAGGGATCCAGCTGTACCTGTCCCCCCCTAAGGCAAACACTTTCATCTCTGTGTCTGGTTCTGTCGGATTCAAGAGAATCGGGGTGACCCGGGGTTGCAAAACCCAAGAACGGCGCAAAGACAAACCCACCAACAACAAAATTCACAATCCGACGCTGGGAAAGTAATTCCCGCACAGAAACACTGCTGAATGTCAGTTAGGGGACATGTCCCCTCAAGATAAATTGTTTTTGGGACAGTCGATTCCCTGTGACCTTGAGAATTCAGGCAACAAATGAAAGCCTGGGGGGGAAAAAAATGCACATTATAGCAAAATAATCAGGGAGAAACAGGATTTTCTTCAGGTAGCAGTGCACGTTACTAGCACAGCGAGGAGGCTAATCTCATCTTCAGGACACCAACGTTCGCTGGGGCTGCAGGTCACTGCGAGAATATTCCACAGCTTCCATGTGAAATCGAGCATTCACAGTTCACCAATGACACTTCCTGCTAATTATGCTACAAAAAAAGTTGAAGTAAATGTAAAAGTCACCGGCCTGTTGTGAAAAGTGCGCACAAAAGTGATGCGTTCAACACAAATAAAACTAAACACAAGAAGCAGACTGAAGGTGCGGAAAGCAGGTTCATCGTGATAAACTGGAATAAGAGAAACAGTCTGAACACACTGGGAAAGGGAGTGACTGTTCAAACATGTGCTCTCTCACCCAACCTGAGGCTAACTTTAGAGCCAGGACCGGCTGAGCGGGTCGCCTTTGCTAGCCCCGTCTGGGACTGCAGCATCGATTTTCGTGACACATTCTTTAGCTTCCAGCTTGTCTGAGCCGGTGTTTTCAATCAACGCCAACCTGTCCGGGACCCTGAACGCAACGCCGGCATAATACCTTGTGATATGTGCCGTAGCTGGTCTCGCTAACACACGTTACAGTCGACCAACATGCATAAGGCATGACTCGCATGTCGGCCCTGATTGGTGCGGGCGCATTTGCATCTGCATTTATTTGCTCCGCGAGATATTGGGCTATGAATCAAAGCGGTCGGTGCGCGGAACCCGAGCTGTTGCCCCTTTCCTGCTGTAAAGAGGGTGATGCTGTCCGCACCGAATCGTAGATTATCCGGTGCGACCTGCAACCAGGCTGCAGCCTCACACAAGGGAAGATGGACGACTTTGTCTGAGCAAAAATATGAAATTCTTAAATTTGTATGTGTGGTTATGGAAGAATAATATTGGTAGAATCCCCCCGTCTGAAGTAAATGTCAGGCGAAGATAAATAAAGACCCCACCACATGCTGTTATTGCCTGTTGTTATTTTGCAATCCTTATGCAAAACTCATCCTGCTGCAGCGGTTTGGGCTGTGATAATGCGTCGCAGCGTCCTGCCGCCTCTCCCCACGGTGCCGCGCAGGTTATTTAAGCTTCTCTAATGTATGTGCGCGTGCTCTCCCGTCTGTATTTGTGAGTACGATCGAGGGTTTAATAGCTTCTCTGGAGCAGCGATGCCCCGTAGTGATGTCAGAGAGGGCGTCTGACATCATGCTGCAGCCTGTTACTGAGTTACGGCCTTCTCGCCTGGAAAATAACATCCAATTACAGGCAAAAATCGCACCGACTCAAATTATTTGCAGCGTGTGACAAAGATTATTAAGTCTTACATGAATACTAGGACAGTGAGTGAGGTTTACACGGGCTGTTTATCTTATCCTAAATGAATACAGAGCCTGTGTGATGATGAATCACTGCCATCGTAGACCATCTTTGAGTGATTCCACAGCACCTCCCCCAGTGTTTTATTGCTTGAATGGAATAAAGCAACACATCCTGTAGCGACCGAAGCTGGAAAAGGCCGTGGGACCAGCTAAGAATCGGTTTCTCTTGAGCGGGAACCGGTTGCACAAACAGTCACAACGGCCCCTGAAAACATCCTGCGCCGTCTGTTTAATCCTTCTGGCCGATCTGAACGAGTGGTTCCTCTGCTGGGCTGTGGGGGACCCATTCCGGATGAGGCCCGCCGCGGCCTGAGTTGGCTAACGCTCCGACGCTTCTCCTTGGGCTGGCAGGGGAAGCACAAAGAATCCTAAATGTCACCGGGAAAATGTTTCACTGGCGTTCCTGTGATGTGTTTGGACAGCTGTCCCAGCAGCTGGTCCGTGTTTTTCGCCACTGCCGCCGCGTCTTTGCTGCGCGATTGCCCCGTCGGGTCGACCCGTTACACCAAGACCAAGCGAGGAGGACTCTCGGTGCTGGTAGGCGTTCTGCTCCAGAGCCTCTCGGTGGTCCCCGCGCTCACACTCCCCAGGGGAGGAGAGAGAAGACGGGAAAAATAAACCAAGAAGAAGTTTTCCCATGATGCTAGCAATTAAATCAATGTGCATCGACTGCGCGTGATGCGCTCGGCTTCAAAAGGCGTCTGGAAACGCAGAGAGGGAGCCGGAGCAGAGCTCTTACGCGGGAGCTTGTTTTAGAAGTTGTTTACCAATCGCCTCGTGCGACGAGGCTGCCAGATGAAAAGGAAAGTCCACAAAGCCGTGCAGGTGAAGAATAAAGTGCTCTGTAGCATTTCATATATCCGGCTTTCAACACGCGCTGATCACAGAGGCTCACTTCAGTCAACAAAAAGGCTCGACGCGTCCTAATAAACACGCGTTTAATTGCAGTCTACCATTTTGAACTTATCTAGCTGTGATTGTGTAGGTGGTAACATTTTAATAATGCTAGTATTTGCATCTGAAACTATAAAACCACAATGTTGACTCGTCCTAAGAGTTGAGATTAAGAGTTGAGTGATTATTGACCCTTCTGAGCTGATTTTGGTCAGTAGTTTTGCTTCAAATTTGAAAAAAAAAACCAAACAAAAAACCTTCTTTGACGATTAAAATATTAATTATAGCTACCCGTTATATCCCCTCCAGGTTAATATTGATCCTTGTTTCAGCATTGTGCACAAATTTGGATATAGTTCAAGTCAAAATCCTTTGTGTATTTGGTTAAAAAAAAAATGTTTCCATTGTTGATGCAGGGAAGGGAAGAGGAGAGGAAAAAGGTTGAAGATCTCTGAGGTGCATCAGGTTGCTGAGCAAGCAGACGGAAGGATATTGCAGTCGGGGTAATAGGTCCCCCTATAGCGGTTGCTCGACGTCCGAGCGAACATAAAATACCAGTAGCCTGGAAATGGGAATCAGAGCAGGCGTGAGGGCTCTCACTGGAGCTTTAGGACGGGTAAACGCGAGATGCTCTCAGGCAAAAAATAGAGCCCAAAAGAAAATGTTAGTCAACATTTATTTTCCCACTGCTGACGAGAGCGTCACGCGTCTGGTCGTTCTGGAACGACCTGGAATTACTTTCCCTCCCTCCAAAATCTACGTTGACATCAATGACTTTATTCGTTTTTAGTGACTCTGGGATGTTAGTACATGGCTTCTACGACTGGCTTCTACCTCTGATGTTCCCGTGCCTGGTTCTCTCACAAGGCTGCTCATGACGTGCAGATATCAAGTCTCTAAAATTTCCTCCCGTAACGACGACGCACGTCTCGCGCGCTCCCTGCGGCGGCGCTCTGGTTCGAATTACCGCAGCCGGGCCTGATCCAGACAGAACCCATTTCTGGGTCCGGCATTCCCACAGAGATCCGACGTGCTCTCCCTGACTCCCCGAACACACACACACATACACACACCACCGACTAATCTCACGTGTGCTCTCGCTGTCTTCGCTGCTGGGGGAGTCTCTTTACCGTCACTCACACCTCTGAGCGATGATCTCGGGATCGTTCCGTCTTGCATGGGTATACGTCATAGCAGAGAGAAGGGAAATCTCAAAGGCATTTTGTTGCTGGGGGGGAATGGGACCTCCGAGGCAGTTTAGATTTAGTTTCCAGACCCCCCCACCACCCCAGGCTGACAGGCCTCGCTGCCAGGCTTTTCTTCACATGAGATCTTGACATCGGGTTGGTGTCCAGCCGATCCTAAATCTTTGGAGGGCAGTGTTGTTGCAAGCTCTGCCAATGAGCATTAACTTTTCATTAGGCCTGCTGGACCTGTGGCAGCCTCTGCTGCCCCCTGGTGGCCACTCTCAAGGCCTTTAATGCTGTGTCTGAACTGGGAGCCAACGGAGGCCCAGTGCGTGCACGCGTGTGCTCAGAAGTCAAGTGTATTAACTCTTGTCATCCTAAATTCAAGGTACTCGTACTCATATTTTCATGTTCTGTTATGATGTGCCAGGATCAGACGACAGGTCAGACGTGACCGGGGAGGCGTGGCAATAGACCGTCAACCACGCGAACCGCTATGCTGGATGCCAGCGCTGTTTTGGCCAGAAAAGAAAAAATAAAAAAGACGCACGCTCAGGTCATAACACTTCACCAGACGAACTGAAACACTACGGAAGAGGACTAGGGCCACCCATGAGGAAAAAAATGAGAGGAGGTAGTTTTTTTTTCGTCATGCACTTTGAGGAAAAAGTCGAAATGTCGAGAATAAAGTCGACCTTTTGAGGCTATAACAAGCAGCGCATGTGACTGCTTCTACAAAATACCGTGCAGGCAGTCAGATGACCTGGTGAAACTTTGGACTCGGCTTTAGTAACAAAGAAATACTCCCTCTTTTAGCTCACAAACACAATGTAGTTGTCAGTATTAGGACTTTGACGGGACTGTGCCGAAAACTGCGACTGTTCCGAAGGATCAACCACACAAGCTTGGAAGAGGCGGCTTCATTCGTGCAAGCTGGAATAGCGGATATTGGACAAATGCAAGGCTGTCGATGGCTGCATCTGCGCGCAGTCCATAGGGGATATGTTGTATCACAAGATACAATAAGACATTTAATCAAGTCAGACGGACTCCTGTGATAAACTGAAGCCATACAGAACTGCCATTGATGGCTGTATCGACGGTTTGAGTCGCTATGTCGTGTAGATGGAGGCATACAGAACAAACAACGACCCAAGATAGCAAATTACTTCATCACATCAATTGCTCATCTGGGACGATGTCCGGAGCGATAGCGAGCAGACAGAGGCACAAAGTCCTAATACTGATAACTAGTTTATTTGTGAGCTAAAGGAGAAAGTATAGTTTCACCAGTTCATCTATCACATGTGCTGGCTGCTATAGGCTCAAAAGGTCAACTTTATTCTCGACATTACATTTCGAGTTTTTCTTGATATTATATTTCGACTTTTTTACTCTATGTTGTATTTTAACTTTTTTCTCGACATTTCGACATTTTTGATGAAAAAAAACTACCTTCTCCCCTTTTTTTTCTCATGTGGCCCTAATCCTCTTCCGCAGAAACACGGACTTGTTGGGAATCGGCAATGGATCACATGATTCCAGGGCCATTATGGAGCCTAAGACCAGTTTCCCCTCTTCAAACAGTCCATACATCTTGTGCTGGGTTGCGGCCAGTCTTCCTCCTGCGTCTTGGCGGATGACAGGCCGCCGACAGCTAAGTAGCCGCGAAAAACGCCAGAGAAGGCGGATGAGTGTCGGCCCGAATGAAAGACGTAATCGGAGAAGAGCGGACGTGGAAGGGACCACAGGTGGAAGAGCCAGGATAATTACGTGAGCTAGAAAAATGGAGGTAAAGGGAAAAAACATCTGACGAGGGAGCTGCGCAGTACAGAAAGGTCACCTGATACGCTGTACAGTGAAAACATGACCTGACCTAAATCCAGCCAGCGTAATGGGTTTTTACACTCAGCTCAACAACTAAGAGGATAAATGCTTAAAGGAAGGCGCTTCATGTATAATAGATTCAACAAACACACTATTTACCTTCCATCTCTCATTAAGTCGGAAACTAGAATAAACTACAGTATCTTGAACTCAGCACAGGTAACGTGTAACAGGGTAATATCATAATTACACAAAATCTGGATTTAAGGTTCACAAGGTTTTATTTTGGCGCTACCTATAAATTGATGGTGATCCCTCCACCTCCCCCCTTTTGTACAATGATCCTGTGGGACAGGTGGGTGTCGTTTCAGCTGCGTCAGTTCGTATTGGTTGTACATGTTCCTGTGTTAATATGCTTGTGCTTCCTGAGTGATTGATAATTTTTTTTCACAAATACATAATAAATGCAACAGTTTTAACATAGCCACTAACTTCACGGTTGCGGTGCGCTAAGCTAATGTTTGTCTTTCGGTTTTTGTGTGGTTAGGAGCTAAAGCAAGCGGCTAACTGTTTGGCATACTTATCTTTTATGTTTATCAGAATAAACGGAGAATCAACATCACAACGCAGAGATACATACACAGACGAAGCTAGGCCGGCTACACAGACGGGAATCCATTTATTGATTACAGCATTTCCCAGTCTGCTAGGTGGCAATAAGCCTCCGGTTGACTGCTGCTGGGCCTTTACTGACTGGCTGACTATGTCAAAGACGAACCAGTCAAAAATGTCAGCCCGGGGCAAAGAAAAGGTGAGTGAGTAGCTCAACACTGGGTGCTAACTCAGTAGGTAGCTGGGTTATGTAGCACTGGTGATTAGCATGAATCGCTCCGTGTTCACCCCTCTCACCCCGCGGCTCACATCATACAGGTAGCCACTGGTGAGAGTAATTTCAGCCATTTTGCAGCGATATTGTTTAGAAAATGCAGCAGAGGCCATAGCGTCCTCGGACAGAGACAACCTGCTTTAGCACCCGGGATTGTGCATCCACTTGACCTTCCACTCGGAATCATCTTGGTTTATGGACAATCACGGCATGCACAGTTAGCCAGATTTGTGCAAGATCCCCGACAGATGCGACAACAGGGTCTAATTTTCAGGCGAGCACGCAGACAGCTGAGAGGAAGGCGCGCAGGGTTGTCAGACGTGGCTACAATCTGTGTGTGTGTTTGTGTTGAACTTTTTACCCCCATTTATTCAGGGTCTGTCATCTGTTCTCCAGATATTCTGTCTGAAATTAAATGGCTATGTTACAAAAGGAAGTGGGGTGGAGGCTTTAAAGTAGGCGTCCTTGCAACTTTAATGGGAATCAAAAAGGAGAACCGTTAAAAATCACACGCGTAGTCGCGGCTACATGCTAACGCGCGCATATATTAGAGAGGAAAAATGGCTCTTAGAAGACATCAAGACACTGACATGTCACGTCTCACCGCATCTCACAGAGACATAAAATGGCTTTTCACAGCTTTCTATGTTCATCAAACTGTTGTTAAATGCATTCAAGTAAACATAAAAAACCCCCCAAAAAAACCACAAAGTGGATGAAAAGCAGGCTTCAGAACGAGCCCAGCCTGGCTTGTTTTAAAGCAGAACCTAACGCTTTCAAGTTGACATTAGTTTATCGTTTTGCTAGGGCACGCTGGCGCTTTGATTCGCCGCCAACGCCTGATTGGGTCTGACCGAATGCCAGGCGCGACTGGACTCCGTCTCGGTTGGAATTTCCTCGGGCCCGACGCGGCGCGGATCCACGTTATTTTGATTTGCTTAACTGAGAGCAGATGAAAGCCGCTCTCGCCGTAGTGCTGTCAAACTGCCTCCCCAGACCTTCCCGGCGCGATGTGCGACATTTAGCCTGCTGGCAGCCTCAGCGGGAATGACAGGGGGGCGTCGGCGCTGCTGGAAGCATGCAGACAGCGCTACCTTTTCACTGTCAACAAGAGAGACGGCAGAACAATAGCTAAAGTTTGTTCCCGAGCCGAAACAGACTTTCGCGATAATTCTTGAAATAATAAATGCGACTTAAACATGTCAAAGCTGTTGCAGATCCAGTTTTAATTTGCGAGTTTACATATTAGTGTTGGAGCTGTACTTCCAGGGGGATTTTGGAGCAGAACAAAAGGCTGTTATTGGAGGGAAATGATATCCACTTGACAGCTGGCCTGTTTCGTCACCCGTGCTTCCAAACCAAGGCCAAAATTCGGAAAAAGCGCTTGGCCATTTTCGGACGCGCATGTGTTTATTTCAGGGTGACCAGACATCCTGGTTTACCCGGAACAGTCCTGGTTTTGGGCTTTGTGTCCCGTGTCCCGGCGGATTTCAAACAGAACAGTTGTTTTGTCGAGGTGTTAAACAAGCCCTGTCCCGGGCGTCCTCATTTTCCCCCCCTTTTTTCTTTCATCAACAAGACACTATGCATGGTAGCAAGTCATTAAGGCTATTATACTGCATTCTGGTTGGTCCATGTGTACGTCAATCACACAGTTGTCATAGCGATCTGTAATCTAAACAAATTAAAAAGCTCCACCGTTCTCCGCGTGTCTACAGCTTGATGCTCATTGGTCCATGAAACCACATGGGACTGGACATCTCAAAAGCACCGCTCATTACCCAGGCTAACCTTCATGATAGTTACTCTGAGTTCTATGAAAGGATCACTGCAAACCTGAAAAAGGTCCACTCCGTCACGAAATACTAAGGGTCAGAAAGATAACTTCAGAGTATGCATTATGGACTTATTGTGTTTGTGCACTACATGTTGATGTTCAAAACAGTTTAATATTAAAATGTTATACTATTATTTTTGCGTGTTTTAGTGGCCACGTTTTCTACAGCAATTTATTATTATTTTTCACAAAGGGAGAGCAGGTAAATGTTTACAAGTTGTATCACCTAAGTTGAGTAAAATAAAATCTCTTTTATTTGGTGAGAATTTGCCATAGAGACACGCACACACACATATATACAGTGAACCCTCATTTATCGCGGGTGTTGCGTTCTGAAAATCCCCTGCGATAAACGAAATCCACGAAATAGGAACCTGTTTGCTATTCAAATACTGTACATGTTACCGCCTCATAATCCCTCCTCGCGATCTTTATAAGCGCACACAGCGCGGACGCAGCCGATAAATTGCCAGACGGCAGAAATCAGTCCGGACTGCGACGCACCGCACCCAGTGTAAACCCGCCTCACCCCGTAAAATACAGCGCATTTGGTCATGGAGAAAAATCCGTGAAACAGCGAAGCCGCGAAAAAAGTGAACCGCGTTATAGCGAGGGTTCACTGTATAGCAAATAAAAAAAAAAAGTGTCCCAGTTTTTCATTTTGAAAATCTGGTCACCCTCGTTTATGTGCTACGTGTTCCCAAAGGCAAGGCAACAACAGCTGCGATTGATATTGAGCGAGCCACCGAGGCCGCAGCTGGAGTGGAGCCACGGGATCGGATTGGGGGTCTGGGCCCGGAGAAGGCTGCGTTTTTTTTTTTTTTTTTAACCTAGCCAGGAAAAAGGATTTAAACCCGAAACAGTTCCGTGCCTGTCTGGCCATGCACACCGACTGCTTGTTTGTGAAAGATCTGCAGCCTGGCGAACCGTTCGCCGCTACAGCGTCAACATTTTGCTTGTCTGGGATGGCGGCGGTTTCCATCGTTACACTTTCCATATTTAACCCGCTTCTACTGTCAGGCGACCACGCAACCGGATACCGAAAGCTCGAGTAAATATTTACACATGCAGGTAACTTCAAACCGAGTTTGGAACCAAGATCGATGTAAGTGACCTCTAAATCCTCCCATAATCCTTTGGGTTATTCATTTTTCTGTCAGTGTGTGGCCTCTCCAGGTTTGTGTGACTAACGGCTAATTACTGTGATGACCTTGTCGGACTTTTAAGGAGAATTGCAGCCAAATTCCACTCGGAGCCATACCTCCCTAATGTTTTAGCTCTAAAAGAAGGAATCTGGAGATTTTCTTTTTAAAATTGCCCCTGTGGCAGAGTCTCCGCATAGCCACAGCAGCGTAAAATGGGAGTGGATAAATATCAGGCTGTTTACAACCCACCAAACACAAGGTTTTCACAGCCAACATCAGAGGGCTGTTCAAGAACATGCCGAGAGGGTTTGTTTACCTCAAGACAGTAGACTTTTGGAAGATTAGCTTTAATACAAAGTAGGCGAGAGTCTCGCTGATGCTCTTGGTACATGTCGACTGAAGCGAATATTCGTCCATTATCGAGAAAACACTTCTGCTACAAAAACGGTGTAGCTCCGATTTCATGTTCCTTTTGTTGATACAACAAACGGGAGCACTAAAGACTACCTGTAAACACAATGATCGCGTCAGCGTGACTGCCGCCGAGACTTTGTGCTAAAGCTAATTCTACAAAAATGTCCACTTTCTTGATGTAAACAAACAATGCGGGGACGGATGGACCGACAGCATTACGGGAAGAATAATAATAATAAAAAAAAATCTTCAGATTCATTCTTTTAGTGCTAAAATATTCACTGGAACTGTTCTTTACTCTGGTTTGACTACAGGTTATAGTGGCGATTCTCTGCCACTCTATGACTGGATGGTACAGACACATGAATAAAAACCGAACTTTAATACGTGAGAAAAATCAAAGAGCAGAGAAAGCGAAGACAAAGAGGAGCGGTGTTTACAGCTACGCGTGGCTGCATCAGGTTATCTGAGCGTGAGAAGGAAGCTGAACACGGTGCATGCTGGGACGCTGAGGCAGACCTCAGGGCTGGAGAAGAACTGGGGAACCAGCGGAGGGTGGATAATCGACACCCCGAGCCTACTGTGGGAAAGGCGTCTCGCTCGCTCGCCGTGTGTTAAAGTGACGTAACGGACTGTCTCCGCGGTCCGATCGGATAAAGAAAACAGACCGCAAAAGACAACAAAATTCATTGTCGGTTTACTGTAAACGGCGAAGCGGGCGATCCGATTGTTTGCGTTAAATATAAACACGCCAGCGCACAACGGGAGGATTAGCTGAACCGGCAACAATTACACAAAGAAAATGTTTATCGATTCGGCTCATGTTGATGTGCTGACTCGCCGTGAACCGGCCGGCCCAGACACGAGCGCAGCTGTTTGTCTCCGCGACATCATTATCACGCCGTAACCCCCCCGTGACCCCAATAAATCTGCTTGCCTAAGTCCTCCAATAAGATGTCAGATGATGTCAGATGAAGACACTGAGTCCCCAGTGGGTGAGACACACACACTCACGTAAATAACAAACACAAAAAGTGTGACCGTCCTTCTAAGGCTACACATCCTTCATATATGTCCCCGCATGCACGTATGTCTAAATGTCACGCAGGACATATGTAATGTCACATTAATGGACACGCTAAGAGACGGAGAGGTCGTCTAGACGCGTGATTAACGTGACGAATCGCAGCTAATCGTCCTGAAGGGGGTCGACAGTAACGAGCTCGCGGGTTGAGCTTGGTTAGCTCGCATCGTTCCGTGTTTGGGCTGGGCTTCGTCTCCCCTCCGCCGTGACATCAGCGTTCATTATGAAGAATGGCTATCAATGACGGGACATCCATCACTCTCCCTCTTCAGTGTCTGGTGCGCTGCGTAATGGCCTGAATTAAAAAATTGGATTTTAAAAAATGTCGGTAACGCGATGGAAATATATCTTTTTGAACGCAACCAGAGCTGGACGGGTACCACGGGGGCCACTCATTTAAAACAAGAAAAATACAAAAAAAGGGTGCAACATTTCTTAAATCTCTGCTCTGAATTTGAGTTCAAGTCTCCTGATATCCATCCACTCCTACGCCTGGGCTTCACCAGACACAGGAAGACAATCAGATGCATAACAAGAAAATCACTCTGGAATAGCCTAAGCTAAATCCTACCTGAGCTAGCTAGAAGCGTGACCTTTTTCAAGGACTGCAGATACGACTCGGAGCGGCTTTCCTCCCAAGGACACGAACGCGGCACAAGATCAGCCTGACCTTGTGTCATAAAATTAATTGTTCTTTTTGCATTTGACTACATATGCCATAACTGTGTGCCTCAGAGCGCCCTCTTGTGAGCAGGATGTGAATGACAGCTCTACTTCTCAGTTTTTGAGGCCCATTCCATTCCATTCAATTCAACTTTATTTAAACTGCCAATTCATAACAGAGTTATCTCAAGACACTTTACAGGTGTGTAAATAACACATTTAAAAAAATGTGTTCCCAGGGCAAAACCCCACACCGAGTAAGCATGTGGTGACAGTGGCGAGGAAAAAGTTCCCTTTAACAGGCAGAAACCTCGAGCAGAACCAAACTCAGCATAGACGGTCTTCTGCTGCGACTCAAATAAAGGGATATAAATGAAAAATGAGAACAGGTAACATGCCTTTACCACGGTTGATGGGTCCATTTTCTTATCGACAAATAGAAACTGCAACGATAGCCAGGAGGTCAACTCCATCTCGAAACTGCAAACACTAGAGAAGAACTTGTCCTAAGTCCTCGTCTAAATGCTGAGGCATGGAGCTTTATAGCGCACAACATCTTTATTTAAATTGAAAAGAGGAAAAAAAAAATCTGTGCCCAACCCACCGGACCGGAAAGGTCTCCTGGCCCTGTATGGGAAACGCTTCGCAGGCAACAACTCAGGAGGAGGGGAAATGCATTTCCTTTGGAAGTAAGTCGTGCTTTCTGCTGTAATTGTGGTTCCACATGGAGTTCAGACATGAAATCCACTGTAGACGGCAGTGGAGGCTCTGTATCCTCCGCAGGCAGCGATTGACCTCTGGCCTTCTGTGCTTGGGGGGGGGGGGGGG
>BJFM01000038.1:57150-78373 GCA_016586285.1 Arothron firmamentum
GGGTGGTGTCTGAAACAATCAAGGTGACAAACTTCTTAATCTGGCTTTTGGAGAAATTATTGTGAAGGCTCTGTGGGCCAGAATAAATAGTTCATCGAGCCACATGTGGCCCCCGGGCCTTAGTTTGACCACCTCTGGTCTTGATTGTTAACTAAACATGTTGCAGTGTAGAGGAAGAGCAAATGATCAATTGTGATTTAGCAAACTTAACCAAAACCTGCAGAGGTCTGGAGAGCAGGTTAGGAATTAGGGCGCCATGTTTGAGTCAAAGGCGAGGGTTTCCGTCTTAGGAAGGTGACTTTGTTTCAAGACAAAAAAGGTCGCCATGGCAACATAGGCCATACCTTAATGCTATGCTCAAAGTTTGAGGCTAAAAATAGCACTTCCTGTCAGTATTCTCTGGTGGATTCTGAGTGCTACAACCTCCGAACAGAGAAAATATGGCAGGAAACAGCGCAAACTAGAAAGAATACAATATGTATATTTCTTGAACGGACTGACCTGTGATGCTACAGCACACGTTGGCAATGTTGTCGTCCTTTTCCAAGGGGACAGGGATCAGCGGATCATGTGACACGGTGCTGGTTGGGGGGGGCGGGCGCCACATCTCAGCTGCTCTGCCACCTGTAAACTGAATCAGAACAGAGATTATCAGAAGAGCCTGGAAACATTACAGGGAGTGTGTACGAATGAAAGGCTGAGTGAATTGAAGACGAACGGGAAGAAAAAACGCCCAAAAGGCTCGATAAACCCTGAAATGTGTAATGAAATGATGACATTCAGTAATTTTTCTACTGTGATTTCTCAAAAGCAGAAAAAAAGCGGCTACAGCCATGAAACGGGAGGCCTTTTTATTCATTCCTGTGGGTCTCTTTAGAGGCAGCTTGCTTGGTATTCAGGGACATCATTACTAAAATCTACAAAAGCTCTTATCGCTCTTAATCCTGCGTGGCTAGCGTCCCTTTGACGAGGCGTGACAGCTATCTCCTCTTCACATCTTCGGGCTCCTAGGGCAGAGTGGGCAGTCCTGCCTTTTTCCACCGTCTTTTTTGACATTTTCATTAGTAGGGATGAAAGCCGAAGACGAATAAGACGAGCCGGACGTGGTTTGGATGGAGGCTTGCCGCAGCCGCCTCCAAACATTATTCTGACGTTTCTGCCGTTTCCCCCATCAAAATGTTTGCTACTTGAACCCACTCACAGGAATTAAGCGGGCCCCCCGGGATTTTCAATGTCACAACATTCATTATTGGGCTCAATGGGGCACAACTCTTTCATTAAGGGCTCCATAACACATGTCTCACTGGGGTTTAGTCATTATCTTTTGGTGCAGCTACATCTGGTGGAGAGGGGGGAAATGAGTGTTCCTGGGCGGGCGCAGTTGGCTCAAACTGGCAAAGGTGGAGTGACGCATCTTCATCTCGTGAAGATAAAAGCCCAAAGTGGCCCAAAGTCTGTCGAAGCGACTGAGGAACGTCCATTCAGTGGATCGACGCCATTTGAACAAAAAAACGCCCAATAAAACAAAGAACATCAGAGCTGGAACCTGGACCTGAGCGTTACTCTGAAGCAGATCAACTAGGAAGTAGCTGGTCTCTGAACTACAATGAACCTCCAATCACACACACACACACACACACACACACACCCTTGCACTTCTATCTTTACGAGGTCTTTTTTTGATACTCTGTATGTTGCAAGTACATACAAACACACACACACACACACACACAGACAGAGCAGAGGATGTGTAGCAGTGAAAAGATGTTGAAAAAATGCCATCAGCAGGTTCCCAGTGGGTTTTTTTTTATGTTACTTTCATTTGATGAGCGAAGCGTCTGAGCGGCTTCATTAGGCGCCACAATTTGATCCTCTTCCAATTTTCTGACTCTTTTCAGATTTATGGCAGAGACACGTACTTACCTACATCTGGGAAAGGTACAATCAGTGCTCGGTTTTTAACCGTAACACAGCTACTGCACACGCTACAGCTGAAGCTATAAACGCTAACGAGACACAAATGTAATTCAAGGTAAAGGCGACATCCCATTATGACAGCATTTATATAAAAAAACAAAAATATCTACTTTTCAGGTAGTTGCTTTATTAAATAAAAAACCAAAATGGACTACATTGCCACAAAGAGGAGGATGAGTAATAGCTGTTTTTTATTTATTTATAAATTACGGGTGAACCCATCCTGTAGCAATTTAATAAGCCGCGCAACAGGATGCTTTTTTTTCTCGACACCCGGGATCTTCTTCTAATTCCCTGCGCTGACGTGACAACCTGCTGCTATGCAGAATGAGCTCCAAAATTAATCCCTCAAGCAGGATTTCAAACGGTGTCGCCATCTCTGCCGGCGCAGAGCTAGCTCGGAGATAGCCCCGATCGCAGCGTGTGTGCGCGGGAAGTTTTGTTTCAGGTTTTTTTTTTCCTCTAGGATGGAAGCGGTTAATATTCATATTCATTCCCACCGCTCTGAGCGTGATGGAGCGCCAGGCTAACATGACCTGACTGTATTTCAGTTTCCTGTTAAATGTATTTCCTGCCATGCAGAGCTCCGCTGCGAGCAGTCAGGAGGATCCAGCGATCAATTCTTTAACGCTGACAAAGTTTCCATTTACAGCATGATGACTTGTGCAGGTTCCTGAAACGGATCCAGCACCTTTTTTTTCTCCTTCTCCTCCAAACTCCACATTCATCTTCCCTCCGCACACACACACACACACACACACACACACACACACACACACACACACACACACACACACACACACACACACACACACACACACACACGCAGACAAATGGCCGCCCTACATATGTGCGACTATATGTAAACAACATATTTTATCGACCTTGGAAAGGCAATTACAATCTGAAGGACAGCAATTTTCATAATTACATCTGCTTTAGCTGATAATCCCTCCAGTCTTCTCTCTCTCCCTCTCTTCATTACTGTCCCAGCCTCGACTCGAGAGTTCGCGCCTCTCAGCTGCAATTTTTGTTCAGAAAATGAAAATATGACCTCCTGATGGGGGAGGGGAAGTCACATATTCTTAAGAGTCGCTTAATGACGTAATTCGACACTTTGCATCATTATATGAGAGTTGCCGTCTTACACACACACACTATAGACGAAGCCTGCGCGTATATATTTCATGTCACGTGCACGTATACTAAGATGTGGCTTGAATTTTTCATCATCTGGACACGATCGTGCAGGTGTAGGGGCTGCTCAGCTCCCCTCTCCCTCACTAACTCATACTGGAATTGACGTTTGTGTCCTGCAGGGAGCGCCATGAATAATTTGTGGACAGAAAAGTGCCGCGGGCAGGTGGACAATTCTGAGACAAAAGTAATAAAATGGCGACGTCAACAGCTTCATGAACTATTTATCTTTCTGGGAGCCCAGATACCCCCTTCCGCTCCGGCAGCCCCTCTCGTCAAAGCCCACAGCGGTCGGGACTTTATTGAAACTTTGATTCAGTTTTTCAAAGTTGTCACTTTCTAAAGACCGCGTGCAATAAAGGAGATGGGTTATTGAGGAGAAACCGCATTCGAGGAAAACACGAGAAAGTTTTACTGGTAAGAGGAAAAGAGAGATGGGAAGTTCAAAAAAATCAATCTGGGCTGTGTGATCTGACGTCGGAGGACGCATAAAAGTTGACAATGATCAATAACATTAATATGGGCTGGAGCAGAGAGCCTCCTCCAGGTGGATTAACAACGCACGGTTGAGAAAGACAATGTGAGGAGAAGCTAGCCTGACATTTATCCTTTAAAAACCTTGTAGCAGGCCCTGACTCCAGTCACCAGCTATGGTTAACCCAGGTTAGGCCAGGTTAACCCAGGTTAGGCCAGGTTAACCCACCTGACTAAAAGAAACAGGAAGCAGCAAAATCTGGAGCCTAAAGAGGCTCCTGTGACATCTTTTCATTGTGGTTTCAAAAAAAGTGAGGGAAGAAAATTAAAAACAGCGTCAACAGAGCGTCAACAGAGCCCAGGGGAACATATCAGTGATTTGAGGTTCCACAAGGCTTCAGAAAGCAGAGCAAAACCAGTTAAAGAGCATATTTCACATCTTACACGATGCAAAATCATCACCCCACCAAGGCCTTCTGCTTCTGATAAATGCTGACGCATGCCCGTGACACACGACTTTAAATGTTTAAATTTACCTGCCTAACAAATACGGAATCTAACTTTACATCAATTCATGTTAACTAAAAGTTGGTGTTTCCTGAACTTTGCTGTCCAAGCGCAGCTAATTGTTTGGTTAGTAGTTAGTGTCTCATTTGTTTACTTTAATGACTTCACGGTCATTAAAGTAAACAACAGTAAAGTAAAACCAGGACTGGCTGGTTTGCCTGGGACAATCCCGTTTTTGTGTCCCGTGTCCCGGTGGATTTCAACAGCTTTGTTGTTTTGTCCCAGTTTCACGCAAGGTCCGTCCGGGGACTGGACAGCTCAAAAGCACCGCTCATTACCCAAGCTGACTTTCATGATAGTTACTCTGAGTTCTATGAAAGGATCACTGCAAACCTTAGCTTCCTGAAAAAGGTCCACTCAGAAAGGTCAGAAAGATAACTTCAGAGTATGCGTTATGCACTTATTGTGTTTGTGCACTACATGTTGACGTTCAAAACAGTTTAATATTAAAATGTTATACTATTATTTTTGTGTGTTTTAGTGGCCATGTTTTCTACAGCAATTTATTATTATTTTTAACAAAGGGAGAGCAGGTAAATGTTTACAAGTTGTATCACCTCAGTTGAGTAAAATAAAATCTCTTAAATTTGGTGAGAATTTGCTGCGAATTTGCTTTTTCGTAAAAAAAAAAAGAAAAAAAATTGTGTCCCGGTTTTTAGTAATTTTGAAAATCTGGTCACCCTAGATAATAACCAAAAATACATCATCACTGAGAGGTACAATTAACATGTCAAAAAGCCTTTTTAAAAAACAAAACAAAACAGAATTTACGTTAAAGTATTAAATAATTACAATTATACAATTATAAGCGCACACCACCGGACCTACCTTACGGCTTCTTGTCGTTTGCCCAGATAACTTTCTGGTGAGTTTTTTTTTTTCCATGATGGCGAGGCCGGGCTTGCCAGTTAACCTATAGGATGGCATCTTGCGGTTATATTTAGCTATAAAAATGACATTAAAATACATATACAGTACATATAAAATACAGATATAGCTCCAGAATTATTTTATTAAATCAGCTGCCTTCCTCTTTAGCTCAGTTTATTTTACGTCGGTGTGTGTGTGTGTGTGTGATTCTTACCTTTTCTTTGCAGGTGACATTATCCCTGGCTCCATGTGGATGTCTGTTTTTCTACATGTTTTGAACTGAATGAAAAGTGAAGGTGAGTCAGCGGGGAGCTGCTGCGGGAGCGGCCAGGATTGATGTGCTCTCAGCGGACGGCCTGGGATCCATCATCGGCCCGTCTAAATTGAGCTGCCTGGTTTGTTCAGACTGGAGTGCACCTGCAGCAGCGTGCCCTTTACAAGCCTCCGCTGCACGGACCACTGGAGAGAGGTCATTGTAGGAGTTTCAACACGTGGATAACCATGGTAACGCACATGCACAGGCAAACCTGTCAGCATAGCTAAATGAGGAACAAAGCTACCTGCAACGGCCATTTTAAAGCTGTTCATCTAAACCCAACACATGTAGTATGATTCAGTTTTTTTATGGAAAAGTCTTTTGTTTTGTGCGAACACAAAATAACCCAGCACAGCACACAAAAATCACCCTTTTAGAGAAGTGTTGTATTACAGAAAAAAAAAAAAAAAAAAAAAAAAAAAAAAATCCAAGATCTGAAAAAGCTTGTTAACAAGTGTCATCGACAAACAGTTGTACCTTAACAGCTGCAGGACAACCAAAAGTGCTAGCTCAAGCCTGGATCTACTGCTGTGGCAATTTTCAAGCGTTTTATATTTTTACTATTTCTAAATGGTGAACAGATAACAAGACTGGAAGTAAATTTTAAAAAAGCACAGGGATATTTCTCAGTACGAACTGGCCTACGCTCGACTTTCCTCCAAAAAAGAAAATCAATACCACTTTGAATAGTTGTAATTATCCTTAATATTAAGTTGGTACTTTTAAGTCGAGCCGTGTCGGTCGCATTTGTTTCCAGTGGCGTGCCGCTGTCATCGATCCCAGGTGGTATTAAGGGATTAAAAGGTTCCCTCGTCCTCTCTGTGTTGTTGACAAGCGTTGTGAGTCATTAGGGCCATTAGCATGAAGCTGGCTCATCAATAAGCACTTGGCCCATCCATCAGTCTTCCACAGATGTGGCCCAAAGGGACTCTGTTGCAGGTCCCTGCCAGCTCCAGAACGCAGCCTGATGGGCACCCTTGATCTGTCGGTCACAGGGAGAAAACACACACACACACACACACACGCACACACGTACGCACACATACACAAAAAGGACTAAAGTGTCAGAGTGAGCCTGATGCTCTTTGTTGATGTTGTGTGTCAGTGTCCCTACTTCTGCTCATCAGCACCATTTGCTGCTGACTACAGCTTTTGTGTGTGTGTGTGTGTGTGTGTGTGTGCGCGCATGTGTGAGCAAATGCATGAAATCTCTCAAGGTTTTGCCTGTATGTGTCTACTCCAGTCAAGTCTGTCCCAGCCTCTTCATTTATGGATGTCAAGTAAGTGTCAGTGCTTGTGTGTGCGTCTGACTGTGAATTTCAGTGCTAGTGTCAGCCAGACCGAGACTGTACACTGACCCCGAAAACACATTCGGGGTCAGCATTCGCTTTTGTTCCGTTTCTAAGATCTGGCAAAGCACACCGGCTGCGTCAAGAGCTGTGCGGCTGCGACAGGACGCTGGAAACGAAATCACGAATGACTAAGGAATATCACCACGTTGTAGTTATGTACCTGAAAAACACATTAAACATTGTAAGCATTCATTTGAGTAATTTCAGTGACTAACCATTCACTCCTCTCGCTTCTGAAATCACTTTTCTATGCGAATCCTTCTCAACAGGATGTGACATGTCATAAATAATGGTATGGCTTCGTACGTCGATGACGAGTCTTTCTTCGCCCTTGTCCAAAATGATTGCGGGATGACCCTCACGACACTTAGGACTTGTTGAAAACAATCGCTCTTGTTACGGGACCTGTTAGTTTGACAAATTCCCGGATGTTTTATTTTCTCTTCGCACCCGACTTCCTGCCCTGCACGCGATGCATTGTGCTAAATTGTTACGGCATGCTCCGGGATCCATCCAAATTAGAAGCGATGGGTATTTTTTCGGAGAGCAATCAGAGCCCCCAGGCCTGCCGGAGCTGGAGCCGCATCCGGTGTATTTAGGGGGTGACAGTCAGCTGCAGTCTGATGGGATCGTGAGCCACAGTGAATGCTAATGCCTTGACGAGGGAAAGGTGCTACAGTTCATCGTGGACGGCCTCTCCCTCCACGTGGTCCAAAGCGCCCATCAGCAGCAGGGCCCCGGTGGCGTTGTCACGGACAAAGAAGACGAACGGGTGATCGGCGTAAAACAACTTGGGCTTTTCGATCTTCTCCTCCTCCAGCTCTTCTTCTTTGGGTCCGGCTTGAGCAGCCAGCTCCAAGGAGGTCCACTGGAGGATGGCGCCGAGGTGGAGCTTGCCCTTGCTCTTCCCGGACACACCCGAGAAATCCGCCGCCTTCTGGTCCCAGGCGTCCGTCAAGCCCAGAGCAGACAACGGCTTCTGCAACCCACAAAGAAGACGATAGGTTTTCAGGTGTGTCGTTAGGGCTGAAGCAATCGATTATTTCAGTGATCGAGTATTATTATTATTATTATTATTATTATTATTCTGGTGATTAATCGAGTAATCGGATAACAAATATACTGCGCACACTGTGACTTGCTTTTTTTTCTTTACATCACTCTAGCTTCATTGAAAAACACGTTCTTGTTCTGTTGAACATGCTCAAAATAATATCAAACAGATACGGTGTTAATTAAACTGACTTTTACAATTTAACTTACTAAAGTTCAGGCTTCAACAAACTCATTACAGCACCTTATTTTCTGTGGATTATTATTATAATGTAATTATCTTGAGCAAAAACTTAGCTGAGTTGAGGGAACATGATAGCTAGCACATTAGCCGCCACATTGATTAAAGTTCTGAATCAGCCTTTAAACAGAGCTATAAACAAGTTGTGTTAGTTAGCAGACTTCTCTCAATCATGGATCACACAGATTTCTGTTCAGTACTGCTAATTATCGTTAGCTTTAGCTTGCTGTTTCTGGTCTATAGCCTTTAAGCAGAGACCAGATGTTTCCTTTGGAGGTGCTGCGTAGCAGCATTGTGCTATTATGCTATGCTAACTGCATCTTCCAGTAGCACAACAGAAATGACGATCCGTTCCAAACACAGCGCAAAGTATAGTGGACCAAATTGAAACGAAGCTTCGACACAAATAATTTTAGTAATCGAATAACTTGAATTATTCAAATAATCGTTTCAGCTCTATGTGTAGTTTAACTTAATTGCTAAACCCACGCTAACAGCAATGTTAGCTTGTTTACTATTTATGATGACCCTCCTAACCTCACCGTACTTGCATAGACACAAACACACCGTACATGCTGTCGATCGGAACCCTTTCTGGACGATCCATCACGCTTATTTACAATCTTTGCCCCAATCAGAGATGGGATAGAGGCTGACAGATGCCCTTGTTGCAGGTTGGCAGAACAAAATGGGCGACAGCCAGCGAGGAGACCAAAGGACGGAGCGGAGGATGAATAATTTAAGAGCGACGCCCCGTGACCTCGACACCTTTGTCTTTCCTGTGATATGAATTCCTCGGAAAGCCGTCGTCCTGACAGGTAGTTTATCCTCCTGTGGCAGAGGGCCACCGGTGGTGACAGCCTTCTCTGGGGGTGGGGGTGCGGGTGAACCGCGTGTTCCCAGCTCGGTGACGTGTTGGTTGGCGGGAAAGAACACAATGTTGGAAGCGTTCCTGGAAACATCTGCGGGTCCCGTGTATTTGGCTCCATCCAGGCCTTCGAACCACATCAGGGGGCGCCTGTAATAACCCTCCTCCGTGGATGTCAAACTTGCTGCTTTGATCTCCAGACCAGCACACTACGCTAAATGAACCTGGGTCGTGTCCTCTCCTGCCAAAGCAAAATAGACGTATACAACTGTAGCCGTCCCGTATTCTGCCTTTCCACGCACGTCGCCTCCTGCACTGATGCACTTTCATTGTACTCATCCATTATTCCTCCGCTCGCGACCGCTACATCAGTCTGGCTCTGCCGCCTGCCATCCACATCTCTGAGTCTGTCCTCTTTCCCCCTCCCGCAATCCTTCTCTCCTCAGACAGGCCTGCTCTCCTTGGCGTGCGTCTCATCCCCGACTCCTCGGATGCTCTGGGATACAGATACGTGTGGGATCCTGTGCTCTGGACTCACATTACCCACTTGGGAAGGGCAGTCGCTTCCGTGGCCACTGGCGGTACAGGTGCACCACCAGTCCCTCTCTGAGGCTCCTCCTCTGCTCCTCATGGGAAAAGAGAGGAGCTTTCGGATTCTCTGAGCACCGCAGCCGTGTGGCGATGCATTATATGTGGAGATAAACCTCTGGGAGGTGCTCTTTGGCTGGCCTTTATCTCCGAGGCGCTGCATGAATGTGAGATGGAACAGCGACGGGAAGATGCCTCACACGTGGATTCAACCATCTATCTGTGTGGGAGCGCCAGCCGGAGGCCGAAGGCCTCCGTAACTCAGCGTTAACCCGCGGGCGTGCAGGCGTTACATTAGGGCTGAAAGGATTACAGTGAACCCTCGCTATAACGCGGTTCACTTTTTGCGGCTTCGCTGTTTCGTGGATTTTTTCAGTGCAGGTTTTTTTTAAGCTTTTTTTTAAACAGTGCATTGTGTTCTGCATCCTGATTGGCTAAGGGACTGACCAATGTGAACCGTCTCTGGGCCTCGTCTCTGTACAGCTTGCCAAATTTACGTTTGCAAATTTTCTCCATGACAAAATGTGCTGTATTTTACGGGGTGAGGCGGGTTTACACCGGGTGCGGTGCATCGCGGTCCGGACTGATTTCTGCCGTCTGGCAATTTATCGGCTGCGTCCGCGCTGTGTGCGTTTATAAAGATCCCGAGGAGGGATTATGAGGCCGTAACATTAACATGTATTTGAATAGCAGGTTTCTATTTCGCGGATTTCATTTATCACGGGGGATTTTCAGAACGTAACCCCCGCGATAAATGAGGGTTCACTGTATTCCAATAATTCGATCACTGAAAAGCTTCAATAAAAATGATTTGTGTTGAAGCTTCATTTAAATTCAAACCAGTATACTTCGTGCTGTGTTTGACACGGATCGATGTAAGGCGTAGATTGCAAAGAATTTGACATTAAAAAGAAAAGAAAACATATGTCTGTGTAGGTTCTCATTCATTCATTCATGAGTTATCCAAGGTTAGATCTTATAGAGGCCTTCTGGAGAGAAGGCGCAACGTCTTCAAGGATCAACCTTAACAAGTCCATTTACTCGCAAAGATCTAACCTCTGAAAAGAAAACATACCGCAAGATGTCTACTGGAAGATGCAGTTAGCTTAGCATAATACCACAATGCTGCTACACAGCACCTCCAAAGGAAACATCCGGTCTATGCTAAACGTCCGCAGATGGAACCAGAAACAGTGAGCTAAGGCTAAGGATAATTAGCAGCAATTAACAGAAATCAGTGTGATCCATGATTGAGAGAAGTCTGGTAACTAACGCACTTTGTTTATAGCTCTGTGTAAAGGCTGATTCAGAACTTTAATCAATGCGGCGGCTAATGTGCTAGCTATCACGTTTCCCCAACTCAGCTAAAGTTTTTGCTCAAGATAATTATATCGTAATAATATTTCACAGAAATAAAGCACTATAGTGAGTTTGTTAAAGTCTGAACTTCAGTTAGTTAAATTGTAAAAGCTGTAAAAGTTTAATTAACGTTGCATTAGGGTCGATATTATTGTAAGCATGTTCAACAGAACAAGGACATTACAGATGCTTTTCAATAAAGTTAGGGTGATGTAAAAAAAAGTCTCAGTGTGCACAGTATATTTTTTATCCAATTACTTGATTAATTGCCAGAATAATCAATAGAATATTCGATTACTAATATTCTGGATTGCTGCAGCCCTACATTACACATCGCATTACTTCAGGATGATGGGCGGAGGGGGAGGAGGGGGTCATGCGGTTGTGGATTGAGGGTACGTTGCGGCTCACTCTGGGAGGGGTCGTTGCTGCGGATCAAATGCGACAGAGGAGCCTTAATAACGAGGAAGTCGATGGAAAAACACGTTAGGTCGCTTTTACGTCGACGGCAGGATTTAAAAATGGAAAGTATTGTGACATCCGCTCCCCATCCAGATGGTTTTTATCTCACCAGTCAAAGGGGAGCACATGCAGCCATTTTACATGCTGCAATCTAATATTGAACTGACTTTGTATACATAATACATGTCTTTAAATTGCGTTAAGGCACACTTTTGTTTCTGTGATGCACTTATTTAAAAATGCAAGACAGAATAGACAAATTCCTCCAGCAGTCAGCCATTAAGGAGATCCTTTTCTCGCTCTTAAAAAACTGACGAGTCGTGTTGTTTTGCAAAGAGAGAGAAACAGACATCAGTCACAATGAACGTGCGCGGGTGCTTAGTTTGACAAGGAAACGGCAGAGAAACGGGGGGGGGGGGAGCACTCAATCTGGGGTAGTTAAATGCCTGTTTACACTAAAAGCCTTGATGCCATTTAAAACATATTCATCAAATACGTGATTATTCACTCATCCTTTTAGGCTTATACTGCAATTACTAGGCCTACAGTATGTTTGTGCCACGGCTCTGTTTGTAAATAGAAAAAAAAATGTAGCTGAACTGTAGCAATGTGCTCTGAAAAGAGGAAGATTAAGTCCATACGACCGGTTCATTGAAATCATGGAACTGTATCATAATTGTGCCCTTGAAAAGCAGCACTGCAGCGCCGTAGAGCATATTTCCTGATCGTTTCTGCCATGAGACCACTTTCCGTAAACGCAAATTGCGAAAAAATAGCTAGTTGTCAGTCTGCTGAAGGACACTGGGTTGCAATTCGTTCATAGCTGCTAGCTTACTCTGGATTTTCAAAGCCTGGGTTAAAAAAAAAACAAAACAAAAAAACCTCTCCATCCAAAAGTTTCCCGGACTTTTCTGATCGTTGAGGGGGCGGGGCCATGTGCTAGGGTTAGCTGATTGGTAGAACGCCCCTGCAGCCTTTGTCATCCACAAGCTTGATTTTGTTGCTTTGAAGCTAGAAGAAGTGGAAGAATGAGGAAGAAGCTAAGAGTAGCCGACAAGCTAACAGGGCCAAACGCAGAGAAACAAGGAAAACGTCAAGAAACTTAACCAGGATTATAAGAAACTTGCGTTGAGGTGTGGCGGACATGCTAAACCAGGATCGATCATTTGCTCTTGCTCAATGCCAGACAGAAAGAAAGTAGATGTAATCTGATCCAGTGGACCGGACTAGATTTGTCCCCCTTTGGCTCACCAACCAGATCTGCTAAGCTGTTCCCACTTTTACCAGCTCTTTACACACCGCGTTCTGCTAAGTTCAATACCGCCTTCATGGTCCCGCGTGGGTGGTTTCGGGGGTGCTTGTATGTTGGCTGTGATCTGGCTTCATTTCATTTGATGCAACCCTCTCTTTCAGTCCGCTCTCGAGGCTTCAAAGCCACTCCATCCTTTCATTGAGCCCCGTCAGGAACACAGCTCTTGGGATCTTATTTGCGTGAGCTTTTACCTGCTCCTCGTGGTCAATACGCCCCCTGCTTCCCATTCACGCGCGCTGCGTTTGAGTCCCCGGGGCGAGCTCGACGCCAATGAAACGGGAGGAAAAGTAGCCTTTTTTTCTTGCGAGAAACTCGACTAAATGCTACAGAAGGCACCTGATGAATTGTTTTGATGCGGCGCTGCGCGGCTGTGCTAAAACCGCTGTCCCCAGACGTCCTATACTGCAGAGTGCGCTCCTGTAAATATTTGATGGCCTTTTGACCTCATTAGCTGTGACTGAGTGAGCTCTCCTGTGCACATTCATGCGTCTTATTCACAGACTGGAGGTACAGATGGATTGGAGCCCTAGCTTAAATCATTAGCGCGGACGGGTATGCGGCCAAGCTAGCGCAGAGGGTGGCTTCTCCCGTGACCCCCGGGGCGAGCCTTGCTAAGAAGGTTCTGTATCTCTGACTCCGGTCACTGCCCTTTTCCCAGAAATGCCACAAAAAGAGATGTAAAGAAAGAAAAAAAAGGAAAGGGCTATTTATAGCTCCCCCTGACTCTTTCCACCTTGTCCCCGAGACATTGTTGACTCCCCCTCTCTGCTGTCCTCCACCTCTCCTTCTCACTTGGCTGCCGAACGTCACACTTATTTAGGTCAGCGGAGCCAAGGTGATGCTGAGTGAACGCCGACAAAAAGGAATTAGATCCCTGGAACTGATACGGGATGGACGAGCGCCTCTGAATGTGACAAAGCTGGCGCTTTTTTGCGTTGTCACACGTCAATATCCTCCAGATTGCCATATTAGATAGGTGGTAAACAGATGCGCAGGCATAGGGCTGTCTGGAGAAATAGAATAGCATATTATCCTAGCCATAGCATATTATCCTAGCCAAAGCGTATTATCCTAGACACAGCATATTATTCTAGCCATAGCATATTATCCTTGCTATAGCATATTATCCTAGCCATAGCATTTTATCCTAGCCATAGCTCGCTGCTGATGCAATCAAGACACAGTGTCACGACGGTGACACTGTGTGCTGTTGCTAGCGCAATACGACGACGTCAGACTCAGGTTCATAGTTATTTTCTGCATCTTTGTAGATAAAATTAATTCTTGACGGTCATCGCGAAAATGAAAAATAATCGCGATTGAACGATATTGGACTATTCCCAACTGCCCTACGCAGACACGAGTAATAATTGGACTGACCCGAATGGAAAAATGAAGCCGTGGACAGAAAGGTTTGACGGACAGTCAAAATGAGTTAGCAGCGGGCTGTGGGTTTGCTCAGAGCTCTGTAATCACTTCTCAAAAGTGCTCCCTGAGAAAACTCAAAGGGACGAGTCATGAAGAAAACAAGAGGTTAAAACTTTCAAGTGCTCGTCCAACAGCTAGCTTATATAATCAGAGTATAGCTACTTGTGGTTGGTATATGTTTTCCGCAGTAACGAAAGCATCTTACACCCCCCCCCCCAGTCTCCTGACAATGTAACGTCAGAGCCTTGTTCAACAGGGCACGACTCCGGGAGGAAAACATGGCAGCGCAGCTCTTTGAGGATGTTTGTGCGATGAGAACAAGGGTGATACGGAGCTCATCAGTCAGCGAGGAGGTCACGGGGTTACCGTTAAGACAATATGGTATGCGATCGCAGTCGCTGTGCCAAGACTCTGGGAAATGGGTTTTTTATAGCGTGCCATCTGTATCTGTCAGGTTCAGCTAAACTCTCTCTCCCCCTCGTGCTGTCTCGGTCGTTTCACCGTGACAGTTACATCCCCGGCTTCTCTGTCTGTGAATCAGAGTGACGCTGAGCTGTTTTTGTTCATTTATCGCTCGGGTTGTAAATGCTAATATGTCCACGAAAAGGTTAAAAGTAGGGCTGAAATGATTTATCGAATAACTCGAGTAATTCAGTTACTAACAAGTGTCGATAAAAATTATTTGTGTCGAAGCTTCATTTAAATTTGGTCCACTATACTTCGCAATGTGTTTTGCACGGATCGTCATTTCTCTTGCGGAACACACTCGCTGTTTTGGCTGCTGATACATCACTAAAGATCAATTTGAGGCGCAGATTGCAAAGAATTTAACATTAAAAGGAAAAGAAAACATAATGCAATCTGTCTAAAGCAAGATGCAGTTAGCTTAGCATAATAGCACAACGCTGCTACACAGCACCTCCAAAGGAAACATCCGGTCTATGCTAAAAGTCCGCAGATGGGACCAGAAACAGCAAGCTAAGGCCAATGATAATTAGCAGCGATTAACAGAAATCAGTGTGATCCATGATTGAGAGAAGTCTGGTATCTAACGCACTTTGTTTATAGCTCTGTGTAAAGGCTGATTCAGAACTTTAATCAATGCGGCGGCTAATGTGCTAGCTATCACGTTTCCCCCAACTTGGCTAAGTTTTTGCTCAAGATAATTATATTATAATAAAAATTCACGGAAAATAAAGTCCTACAGTTAGTTTGTTAAAGCCTGAACTTCAATCAGTTAAATTGTAAAAGCAGTCAGATTAATTAACACCGCATCTAAGTTTGATATTATTTGCATGTTCAACAGAAAAAGAACAGTAAGGATTCTTTTCAATGAAGCTAGAGTGATGAGAAAGTCTCAGTGTGCACAGCATATTTCTAATCCGATTACTCGATTAATCGCCAGAATAATCGCCAGAATACTCGATTACTAAAATAATCGATTGCTACAGCCCGAATTAAAAGTAAGGAAAGTTATTTCTTTCAACGTGATCAACCGTGCGACACCAACACCAACCCGCCAACAGACCCTGCTGCCTGGTAATTAAAAGTCTGCCCAGTGTGATAAATCCAGTTTGGCCATCAGCCCGCGTGCACGCACCCTAGCATCAGATGCTACCGCGTCTGCCTGTGTCTTGTCGGCCCTCCGATGTTAACAGATGTGAAGAGAAAGCAAGACCGCCGGCTGTGCTGTGACACGACTCGTGTGCTCCGGCAAAAGTAACCCTGATGGAAGCTGCTGAAACCCACAGAGAGCCTGATATCAGGCTTCTATTAGCATACAAGCAGCCAAGGTTAGCGTCCCTGTGGAAGACCTTTAGCTTAAAGCGTTGTACAGCTGCAGGCCTTGCGCCTCAAAGGTGGAGGGGTGATGGCTGCAGGTTGGGGGAAGCAGCTTCCCAATTAATGGAGGAAAGAGGGACGGATGGGAGGACGAGGAAGAAAGACTCTCTTTAAGACGCACCAAACAACACGAGCCGACTGAAAAGTGAGGAAGAGGAGGCAGCCCAGAGCAGAGAACAAAGGAGACAAGAGACTGGGATAAAACAAAGAATGTGATTTAAAAGGACAAAGAAACAATCGGAGTGATGAATGACTTTCTTGTAGATATGAAAATGCTCTGTCGAGGGAACAAAGACGCATGTCAGCTGGACGTCAGCGAAAGACAAACAATTATCCCAACTCCGTGTTTATACATGTGTTTTCGACAAAACCAATTCAAATACGAGGGGGGGGGGGATTCTGAAATCAAGGCAATTCAAGTTGAGAAGGAAGCGTTTATCCGTGGCTATTATCCAAGACGGCCTGTGATCCCCGACAAGCATTTTAGCCTCATTAAAAGAGGGGAAAAAACTGGCAGATCCAAACATTTTCGAGCAGCCCGGCAGACAAATGCATCATTCAGGGGACAAAAATGAAATCTCAATGTCTTTTATATTCAACTGGTATTAGCCGGTTTATGAATAACAACAATCTTTGCTTCCATTGTGCTAAGCTAACCTCACACTTCAGGAGCACTGAGTTTGTCCTACATGCTACACGTTAAACCATTTCTTATTAACCCTCGCTGGACCTCTACGCGGCCATTGAAACGGTTGACCATGAAATCCCGATCAACAGGCTGCAGGTCTTGGTTGGCATGTCTGGACCGGTCCTGAGTTGGTTTTCTTCCTATCTGGTCAGCAGAAGCTTCAGGGTGTCAGTCAACCACCAAAGGTTGAAGCCTGCTGTCCTAGCCTATGGTGTGCCCCAGGGTTCTGTTCTTTGCCCCCTGCTCCTTTTCCTCTTGTATATTCTTCCTCTCGGGGAGATCATCCAGCAGTTCAGTGATGTCTTCTATCATCTTTATGCTGATGGTGATGATTTCAGCTATATTGCTCGTTTAAGGCGTCGGAGGCACACAAATTTAGCTCCCTGCTTAGATGCTTGTCCAACGTGAAGCAGTGGCTAAGTGACAACAGCCTTCAATTAAATTCTGAGAAAACTGAGACACTCATCATTGCCACAGAGAGTGCCATGAATTGCATCATGCAGCACTTGGGCAACCTCAGATCTATAGTAAAATCCAGTATTGGAAATCTTGGTGTTTGTTTTGATGAGTCCATGTCACTGGAGAACCACTCCAAGCAGCTGGTTAAAAACTGCTTTTTTTCAACTGCGTAACATCTCTAAGCTTCGATCTTTTCATCTCCCCAAAAGAGCTGGAGATGATTATCCATGCGTTTGTCTCCCCACGTCTAGTTTAGTCCTTTAAAGCTGTTGCGCCCCGGCTCTGGAACTCTCTTCCTTTATCACTGCGTTCTTTATACACTACAGATGCTTTTAAAAAACTCATCTTTTTAATGCAGCTCTTAGCCCTACCAATCTCAGTCAGCGCTGCTAATATACCTCTTTCCCCATTTGTATTTTTACTTTTATTCTTGTTCCTGTTTTTAATTGTGTTTTATTATATCATCCATATCTCTTTATCTACATTTTTATCCTTGTGAAAGCACTATGTGACTACTGTCTGAGAAAGGTGCTCTACAAATAAAATGTACTTACTTCCTAATTTACTAACCCTTCCTTCCAATTTAAAGACCCACCTGCAGGCTGAGCGCGCTGCTGATGTTGGCTTGAGGCAGGGAGATGCTGACGCTGGTGACGCTGCTCTTCTCCAGCCACTTGGACACCAGCTGGAGGCTCAGGAGCTTGTCCAACCTGGCCAGATCCTCCACGTGGAAAGGCAGCAGGAGAACCACGCTGGCCTTGCCTCCCCACAGAGGGGCTTCCAGGACCTGGACCATGTTCTCCATGTCTTCATGGAAACGGTACAAACCTGAAAGATAGAAAAAAAAAAAAAAGCTGAAAAAGGTTAAAACCTTTGCGGTTATGGAAGAGTTTGAGAGCACGCCAACTATCTGGGATGTTTGCCAGACTTAAATATGTGCCGAAAATCCCAAATAATGTGACTGCGACCAACGAAACGGAAGAAATATTCTTATTTGTGAATCGGAAATGACATCATAAAATATTGAAGGGAATACATTTTGTCCCACCACTCTCTTCCCTCCGCTGTCTGAGCAGGAATTCATTGTATCTCGTTGAGGTTTCAGGATGATGCATAAAATATGGAAAGAGTGTTCAATTAATCAGGAGCTACAGAATGATAAATCGGAGGGGAGCAGATTGGACCTTACAGATGTTCAAAGAGCTAAAATTACTTTCTGCTGCATTTATGTGCTGGCAGGAGTGCAGCCTGCGACAGATTGTGTTGTTGTTGTTGTCCTCCTTACCTGCTCTGTGCATCATGATTATTTTGGTGTATTTCTTCCCCAAGAAGGTACGGAGATCGGTGCTCCCCTGGCTGAACTCCCTCTCCCACAGTCCTGGAGCAGAACAAACAGCAAATGGTGGAAAGAGCTGAAAAGCGGACACCATGAATCATCGATAAACGGGTCCTGCGTGAAGATACCCGGGTATGAGTTGCGCGCCGAGGCGTGGAGGGCCTCGGGGACGCGGGCGGAGTCCGGGGGTCGACGCATTACGACCTACGGCTTTATTACGCTCGGTGCGATTGTCGCCAGGCCGTGGCTAATAATTACTTTCACTATTGATTAATTGTCTGAAAAGATCAAAGCAATCACGAGATGGCGCTCAGGTGCAAGAGGGCCAAATTAAATGTTTCCTTTGCCCTTTCATCGGCTTGGCGCTGTCATAAAACATTCTGACTGGGCAAAACTTACGAAGAAAACTTGCATGGTTGCCCTCTTACTCAAAGAACATCCGAAAAGGGAGGCAGTGAGGTTAGCAGAGGCTATCGGGGCTTTTAATTGTTTACTTTGACCTTTCTGAGGTGCATTCCCGCTGCTAAATTAGCAATGCAGCTAACATAAACGCTAAATATTCTCCACTGTTTGTGAACTGAGAACCTCAAAGAAGAGCCCTATCGAGTTAGCGGCACAGCTTAGCCTGTTAGCATTCATTAGCACCGAGCTCAAAGTCCGTCGGAGGCTGGCGGGAATGTTTTCTGGATGCTGAGTTAGGAATAAAAATACCATCACAGATTTTGACGCTGTAAAAGCGCCTGCGAGAGCCTCGGCTAATGACAAATACCCACGCGCCAAGTTTCGCAGCGTACCATGCAGTCGTTTACAAGACGGGTCAGAAACAACAAAGCCAGAAAGCGGCGGGACTCGGCCCTCCTGATGCTTTCGACAGATGTCGGGCTTTATGTGAAAAAGTCAGGGGGATCCGCTGGATCTGCAAATTCCACCCAAGCGTTGTCTAGACCCTACCGCCGATGAGTGATATACCGGAGCCACCCCTGGAGTTACGAGGCTTGCGTAACTCCAGGGGTGGCTCCGAAACAAGAAACCTTCGGTTTTCCATTCGCAGCCTCTAAAGGAACCCGATCAGTCAGACGTTCATCGATGCAGGCTGTAAATTCAAGAGCAGGAGGATCAATAAGAGCGACTGACTTTGTCTCTAGCAGTTGATGACAATTAGCTGTAGCCATTATCAGAGGTTTCATATGGAGGGGACCTTCACTCTTCCATCTCCTAGTTTCTGACTCATTTCCTTCTCACAATCCTGTTTTTTCTTGTCTATTTCCAGAGTTTGTTTGTCGAGAACGGGAACAAAGCCTGAATTCATTAGCTGGTGCGGACTGGAACTCCCAAGGTAGGCTTTTCGCTCCCCTCTGCCGTCTCTGTCAATCTCTCCGTCTCTCAGCAGGCCTTCCCTCCTTCCCTCTCACTCTTTGCCTTTACATGGCATCTCTTTGTCTCCACTCCCACCCAGAAATGTCTCTTTGGGCGACTCCTTCCGTCATTGTCTCCGCTACCAGCTTGTTTTGTCGCAAATTGCCCTGACCTCCCCTTTTTCTTTGAGTGCATGAAGAAGGAGGCAGCTTTTATTAACACCCCCCCCCCCCCCCTTTGCTAATTAACCAAAGAGGCTGATGGCGAAATAAACAAAACAGGACAAGAAAGCAAAAAAAAAACCAAAAAACAAAACAAAACCCTTCTAAATCCAAACCACTGACCTTGGACGCATGAAGTCAAAGCAAAGAGCAGAAAAACAAGCCCCAAAGTAGTGACCACGTTTGAATTATGAATCAAAACCAAAGAAATCCAATTTTCCCTGATCTAATTTGAGCGTCGCATCTGCGCCATAATCTAATTTGTATACTTTCCCCGCAAAATTAATGAAGCCAACGATGAGGGTCGGTACACAGGGAAACTAATTTGGTAATGAAGTCAAAACATCAAACAAAGAAAATTAATTGAATTGCTTATCAATGTATAGTCTGTTATTCTCAAAAGCCGGCCTCTCCACTTTTTTTTTTTTTTTTTGCGTCGGCAGCCTCTACCGCTTTGCACGCCGCAAAGAGAATACCTGCAGGAGGAAACAGAAGGAGCTGAAGGCAGATAAGGACATGAACGGGAGGCTGGTGTGGGGGTGGGAGGAGGAAGAGGGTAGATGAGGAGGGTGATAAACAATTGAGAAAGCACAAAAACGGGAACAAAAAGCACAAGTGGAAACATAAAAACGCATTAACGCCTTCGTACCTTTTGCGGGCTGCAAACAAAAGTGAGATTTTTACAGAGAGATAGCCACGATTACCTTCTGTAAAAGTTTCCCAGCCCCAACAAACTAAAACTACTGTGTTTTTCGCACTAAAAGTCACTCTGGAGAACAAGTCGCATCAGTCAAAAAAAGTGTCATGAAGGCGGAAAAAAACATATATAAGTCGCACTGGACTATTAGTCCATTTTGGGAAATGTATTTTACAAAATCCAATACCAACAACAGACATTTCATCCGGAAAGGCAAGTTATAATAATAACAATAGAATACAGAACAATTGGCTGAAGAGGTGTCAGGTAGGATAACGTAACACATTAACAGTTATTCAGCTCCACAATAGCATAAAGGACATGCGTGGGAGGCTGAAAATAGAATTAGCATAACAAGCTCGCGACTCCAACAAGCTAGTTACTGGTTAACCAAGCAAGTTTATCAAAATCTCAATCTCTCACTCCCACAATTTTCAGTGGTACAGGAGTAGCACATATCAGTAGCTGTCACAAGCCTAGAGCGCCCTCTCAAGGCTGTAGGTAATATTTACTCCTTGGTCATGTCGATCAGTGTGAATTAGCATATTTTAATATATATA
>BJFM01000038.1:86778-102331 GCA_016586285.1 Arothron firmamentum
GGGGGGGGGGGGGGGGGGGACACTAGACTCCCGCTCAGTCTCGTGGGAGAAGGGTTAAACCTGATAGATGGAGGGAAGTGGGATGATGTGTGGGAAACGGGGGCAGACGGGTGCAGGAGGTCACCGTGAGGGATCCAGAATAACCTGCCGTAAACGAACAGCGACGCTGCCTTATTAATCACTCTGCCAAATGCACCATGTGACATACCACCGGCGGGGACAATGGTAACGCACGTGGAAAAAAAGCTTGTTAAAAAGAGGATAAGAGGATCTGCTCGGAGAGCTCGAAGTTCTCAGATCTATAGTCTGTTATCAGAGGTGTGACCGTCGTGTTCTGAGGATACGCTGACGAACTCGTCACTCGACAAAGGCCAAGCCGTGATAGCATCGTACCTTCGGTGCTAGCGCGCCGCCGCTCCCGCCTCCCTGCATCGACATCCTCGCACCAGGCCATGTGACAGGATGACGGCTCTTTCAGATCAAAGCAGCCTTCAAAACTTCAGGGGATGTTTACGGATCCATCAGAGCCTGGCCCTCCATTCACGGTTCGATCAGCCTGTTCTGACCTTTAGTCCGCGGCGCCGCTACGGCCCTCAACTTTCTCTGAAGAACTACAAAGACAGCAATTAAATAACGAAGACATTTAATGACATTTAGCTGAAGTGTTCTGCAGCAGTTGGGGGGGCAGGGGATGAGACCATGGATTATATCGTTTGCTTTCATCTGAATGATATTAATTTCCACCCAGCTCAGCTTCAGGTCAAGGAATGTGCACGGAGAGGCCTGGGAAGATTAGAAAAAAATAGAAACTGGCCAGCAACACTTCAGCGTCCTTCAAGAATTGGTTTATATAAATGATCACTTTCCCACCATCAAGCACACATACGCGCTTCGACTAACATCCTCCTCAGTGTGTGAAAAAACACCGTATGCATGGCGCCTCTTAAATAATCAACACAGGTGTACAAATTTTGAGCAAGTATGGTGACAATTAAGACTTCATGACTCAAAACATTAAAAGATAAACAGAAATAAATGAAAGAAAGTTATAGAAATTAGATGATAAAGCAGAATAGAGACATAGGTTCACCACTAAAGGCAAAAATAAAAATGTAAATGCCATCTAACCTCTCCACATGCCCCTAAGGCAAAAATAAAAATGTAAATGCCAACTAACCTCTCCACATGCCTATATCAAAGAGGGATAGATCCTTTTTTCACATTGTCAGAATCAATACTGAACAAATAAAATAATAAACAGAGGAACAGCTGCGTGTTATTACTTGCAGAGATGCGCTTTGCATTATTTACAAATGTTACAAAAAGCAACTCAGTACAAGAAATTTTACTGTTCACTGGATATTTTGCGACCAGAGTGTGTGTGTGTGTTAAAGAATCACCTTTGAATACCTACCTGATCGTGAAGGTGCAGCTCCGGCGCACGGACTCAGAACGCATTCGGGACTTTTGCGCTAAAAACCAGATCGTGCTGCGGCGACTGAAAAAGCGCTCGCGTCCTGGACCCTGCTGTTGTTGACAAGGAACCCAGCCAGCGAGGGCCTGCGCCATCACCAACCACATCAAACAGCAGCCCGCCGCTTGGAAAAGAGCGATGATTGCTCCCAAAGCGACCGCCGGAGCGAGCCGACAGATGAGGCTTCATCCAAAGCCAGCCAAGTGTGCCAAAAGCATATTCACCAAAAGCTGATTCGGTCTATTTATTAGCAGTTAGCGCACATGCTAGCATCATATTAATGCTAGCAGCTAAACCATCCCTGTATGACAAAAATCAATACATGTTTTTTTTTGTCATAAGCGTTAATGTTGCAATTGTGTCGCATCAGTGCCTGATGATCCGGCTCACTGGGCCCAAAAGGGAACCAGCTGAAAGCTCCCAAAAGTCCCTAAGACAGATCTTTTTGGACCAGAAACTCCCACTTCTTTTACAACCCTCCAGTGGTCAGAGCTGTCAGGTGACTGCTGGGATAGCCTCCGGCTGCCACCCCACCCATGACCCTAATTAGAAATAACCGGTGGTTAACAGAAAAATGGACGGATAGATGGATAGATATGTGCCTGCACAGAAATAAAGGTCACATTGATGGCTAATTGTGTTCATGAAGAGGGGCTCAAGTGAGCAGAGGTGCTCCACACATCTGCACCCTGTGGCTGTCTCGTATCCTTCTTCTGGTGGGGGAGGAGCCATTCCATTCTGACAAAAAATTGAAACATAATGAATCTTTTCTTGTACCTCTACGACCCCCGCCCCCCCATGATTCTTTCAGCACCCGAAATCTATTTGAAAGTCTGCCTGTCGCGAAAGACCTTAAAGACGGCGTGTTTGGACTGCGCGGCCCATTCCATCCATCAAAATCACATTAGCGCGCCGCGCGGACAAAGGAAGCGAGGAGTGAAAGTTTTCCTTCACATGGTCGCATGTTGTGGTAACCTTCTGCTGCGAGGACGGGTCTGACCTCGCTGAACCTCCTGCATCCATTCACGGTTGGGGTGGGGGATAGATGGGGGCGGGGGGGAGGGCAGTTTCCGAACCCAGCTAGCACGCAATCAATCGCGTGACCAGTCTGACGCTGGGTTTCAGCAGATAAACTGATGCTATCTCGCTCGTCCTGTCCAGGTTGCAGCTTCGTCACTGTCTTTTCTTGGCGTTTGAAAGCGTTGGAAAACACAGCTGTTGTTTTTCTCTGCCTTTCGATGTGCGTGCGCGTGTACACAAAAAGAGGCTGAGAAACTTTATGTGACTGAAAGAGAAGTTTCAAATATATAATAAAACATTCAGCAAATACTAAATTCTGTGGTTCTCATGGTGTTACATGAAGGTTCAGGGTTAGAGTCAGGGATGCGGGATGCATTTTGTCAATAAAAGTCCTGACAAAGATAGTAGAACACACGTGTGTGTGCATGCCACATAGGAAGCACATCTTTGCGAGGACTTTCATTGAGATAATGCATCCCCCAGCCCCTAACCCTGTCCCTGACCTTAAAATAAATCCAATTCTAACCTCAACCTTCAAACTGACCATAAACAAGCACTATGCAGTTGTGCCAAAATCTCCTCATTTCCCCAGAATGTCCTCACTTTAATGGTAAAATGCATTTTCCTGTGTTTGAGCCACCTTGTTAGACACCCTGTGAAACTAAAACAACCTTCTCAAAGCTGACATCAGCCCCACTTTTCCCGTGCCCTATAGAACCTTCTACCCGCTGCGCTACTTGGCCACATTTGCCGTTGTCTAGGTAACCGCTCCATTATAACCCCTAAAAGCTCACAGGGAACAATACACGCCGTCGTTTCTGATGAATTTCTCCGCGGCTCGCCGAGAACAAGATGGCGGCGTAATTGCGATAACAGGTGTGTGCGGCAGGCTTGCACGTACCTAGCCCCCCCCCCGCCGGAGTGTGTGATTGTCCGCGTGTCAGTTCTGCATCCGACCGTACACGTAGTTTAGCGTGAGCTCCTAGCCTTGCTCAGACTCCTACCGTTAGTGTTTCAATTTCTTTCCCCTTGCTTGAAAATGTTCCATCTGAAGCTGAAGCGCAAGTGAAACATTCCGTTTCCTTGGGACTCGAACGTCTCCCAGATCCAAGAAAAAAGCCTGGCAGATCCTTCGCGGAGGGGATCGTATTCCAACTTTGTAGCGAGGAGCGCGGAAGCATGCTAATAAACCGGAGGGGTCTGCCGTCTTATCTGTGCCGAGGCCTTGTGAATAATGAACGGTGTAATTATTTTCGGCGCAGGGATTGCATTGTGTCGGGTCTTAATCCCGACAGCTGAGAGCTCAGGTGGACAGAAGGCGGTAAAGAGCGCTGACTGGCTGTTTCGGGCTTTCGCGCGTTGCAGCTGCGGGATGAACAGGTGGATGCAGCCGCGTTGGAAGATCTGTAAGCGCGGTCTGTCTGTTATTACTGCGCTGTCTGCTCATGAGGGCACCCCCCCCCACACACACACACACACACCCGCCATATGAGAATAGACTGGCAAAGAATAAATCCAAAGCACAGAATCAGCAAGAAAAGGACAGAGGGGGGTGCCTAATCAGTCGCCTGTTCCTAATCACGTTCCTCACTTATTCCCTTTCAACGGAGCCGAATTCGGGCGCGTCGAGTTGCCAAAATTATTTCATAAGCGTCTCGGCGCTCGCCACTAGCGCGGGAGAAATGCAAGGAAATGATGTACAAGGCGCTGATTAGACCTAATTATGAATCCTGATTAAAGCTTTTAATTAGTCGAGCCAGCACTTCAGCTGGAGAGGGCGGCAAAGATGGAGAAGACAGTGGGAAGGGGGGGGAGGAGGAGGAGGGGGATCAGCGTCAAGTTAAGGGAACTGATGAAACGGGCCAAACGGAGAAAGGTGGACTCTGGTCGGTTTGTTAAAATTAAAAAATATATATATATTATTTTAATATATAGTCACTAATTCTGCTCTTTGACTTGGATTTTGAAGAGGGTCTTGTAGAAATTCAAGTTTGTTTACTGTAGACCAGGCATCACCAAATGGCGGACCTCAGTCCGGATCCGGACCAAGTGACGGCTCTGTCCAGACCCGTGACCAATCTCTGATAAATTTACACGAATAGGTTTTCATGGGGCATTTTCCCAGCGGTTGCGGCTATAGTCACCGATCGCTGCTACTCCAGGTAATACGGTAATAGCTGCGCTCAGTGCAGCCAATCAAATCGTTTGTTTACCCTGCACAACCAGCGCGCCACGCAAGTGCCGCTGCCAGTTTGCGCTCGCGTGGCTCGCTCCAAAAGTAGGAAGGTCGATGAGGAAAACCACTGGTTTGAAGATGAGCGGGCGGAGAAATTAGTGTTCATTCTTCCATCTTTTATTGATTGTTTTCTGAAAATGGAGTTTTTACTTGGAGTTTAGGCAGTTTAGGCAGTTTTTCGGCAGGGACCGCTTTAATTTAAGAGAAAAGGAAAGGGTCATTCTGCTCTGTTTGCACTTTTTAAAATTTATTTCATTTTGAAGGTTTTGTTTTCTTTACTCTCAAATAAAGCCATTAAATTTATTTGCCTGGGCTACTTTTATATAATGATAAAAGAGCTAATTGTGCACTCAGGTAAACATATCCTGTATTGTGAAAAAAGTGGGCATAGAGGAAGGCTGTAAGACACAAACTCAACTTCGTTTTGGACCTTTTACTCGGAGGAAATTTTAATAATTGGACCTCAGTCACTTTGAATTGAATACCTCTGCTGTAGAACAATCAGCATTCTCCATTTCACAGCCCTGCCCCTCAAGGGGAAAATGATCCCTTGTGGAATTGGGGTGGAAATGGCCAAGGATTTTCAAAACCCCGAGTACATCATAAAACCGACTGTGATTGTGAAAGTTGTCAAAGTTTTAGGGAAAAGGACTTCATTACCCATAAGCCCACGGCATCTGAAAGGAGAGACCACCAAATACAACCCTTGGTGTGGCACTCTGAGGTAGAAGTTTGTCTTTCATTCCTGAATTTCAGTCAACAGGTTAAACACGTCACGATCAAATGTTACCAATTGTGCCTCACGGCTCGACTGAAAAGTGCACGTGTGAATAAACAAAGCGCAGATATTCAATATAAAATGGTGCCTTGATGAGCTTTCCTCAAGTAAATCATTAGTTTAGAATTTTTCATTATAAATCCGCTTTTCTTGTTTGAGCAGAACTAAGTTAAACAGTTAATTAATATAAATGCTAATTTCTGCTACAGGGGCTGTGCGAATTAATGAGTCGCCTCCATAGTTAAACAACCACCTGCTTCAGAAAAACGGCACGTAAACGGCTTATAACTCTGCCAATCCCCTAAACGCAGTAGGCCATTCACGTCCAGTCAGTTCCTAAACTCCGGGAGCAGATTTTGGAGTTTTCTCCAGCTGCTGTTTGGACCTGTCTGTCCCTCCCTTCGTCTGAGCACTATAGGACACGTGTAAATCATGACCGCGCCTCCATCCATCCATCCATCCATCCACCCATCCATCCCTCTGATCGGAGCCTCGGTTCGATCATCTCGCAGGTTCTTGTTACAGGCGTAACCCCTTAGCCGACGCGTTCCACGCCTCTCATCTTCCTCCTTTCCCCGTGTTTTCCCTTTATTCCACTTTCCATCTGGCTCCTTTCCTTAAAGTGGCCCACGCCGCCACTCTCTACTGTAGACCGCTTGGCTCGAGCCTCCTCTCATCCCTCACTCTCACCTCAATTTTCAGCTGTTGCATAATTAATTAGCGGCACTGTTCGCTATCAATGCAATTACTCCAGAGGATGGAGGGAGGGGTAGGACTGTTGGTGGGAGATGGGGCCAAAATGGATGACCTGAAAAACACCGGATTTTGGGGAAAAGTGCAGGGAGAGCAGGAGCAGAGTTTTACCTCGGATGGACGCGACAAGGGCAGAAATCAAAGCGGCAATCGGGATACAAGTCCGGATTTGTGCAGCTTTTCAAAATCTCCCCCCAAAAAAGCAGTTCCTGAAAAAGCAGACGAAGGCTGTGTATTTATGCAACCGACTCGCTTCGAAACGCTCATTTGACAAAATGTTTACGTCAACACCTCCCAGTTTAATCTTGTTTGGACATAAACCAGACCCATTCCATTCTGGATCTGGCACCGGCCGAGTAGCTGGTGTTACATGCAGCCATATGTATCAGCGTGTCACGTGCAGAGATCCGTAACAGCCCGATAATAAGAATAATGATACATAAATGGATGGAATTTACGATTATTTTTTATTCCCCGTGTAGTGTATAATTTGGGAGGGTGACAGAATACACACGTGCTGGAGCGGCATCAAGTGTGCGAAAGAGATACGTCTTCGCTCTTGAGCGTTACTGGAAATGCGCTGAAAGTTTTGTTGAAAGCTATGATGTCATGACGGAGGCTCGGAATTTGAACGATAAGTCACACACGGCATAAATCAGAGAGGGCGTGTGCGGTTTGAACAATGCGTCCCAGACTCTGGAGTGGAAACGCGCTCTTGCTCTTGGACATCCATTCCACTTCTAAGCCACACACACACACACACACACACACACACACACACACACACACACACACACACACACACACACACACACACACACCAGTAACTGGCCAAGAGCTTTTCAAATCTAGCCTGAAAGGTGCCAGGATTGTTGTAAACTGACCTAAATAAGTCCAGCAAAATTTGCTGGGAATGACATTTACTGCAGCTGCAGCCGGGCTGCATCGCTCACTCGCAGCGAATAAACAACAGCGCCGCCCGTAGAGGGCAAATTATTTACCGTGTCAACAGTTTCGCTCCTCAATGTTTGCCAAAGCTCCGCAAAAGAGCTCTGGAAGAAAGAATGCTATAGCATTTTGCTCCTTCGTTCCATGCGATCCCTATCTCCCCCTTTTCTCCTCTAACCCTCCTTTACCCAGCTAGCAGTCAGCTACTTGGGGTTGGGGTTCAGCCTCAGAATTTCTGTAGAAGTGCCCAGAGACGATTTTGATTGTAACAGATGCTGTATAAATATAGTTACCGCATTTTTCGCACTATAAGGCGGTCCGGAGTTGCATAAGTCAAAAAATGACGCACTGTACTATAAGTTGTATGTTGTGGGAGGAAAGTTATTTTTTACAAAATGTGAGACCAAGAACAGACATTTCATCTTGAAAGGCAAGTAAAAAAAATAATAAAAGAAAAAAACAGGCTGGTGTATGCTATGCTAACATAACACAATGATCGTTATTCCGCTACATGAAGCATCGAACTGAATACGTGTCATATTAACAGTTATTCACATAAATATAGCACAAAGAACAAGCTTACTAGTTTACCAAACTCTCGACCTCACTTTAAATCACTAAAATCCATTGAATTCTTCATCCTCGGTGTTGCTTCTGAGCAACGTCGCTTCCTCTTTTTTTGCGACTTATAGTCCGGAAATTATGGCATGTTGAAGGCATTATGCCAACGCCCATTGCTTATCCTATGGCAATGAACGCAAAGCACGCGTATTGAAGCGCTGAAGCCGGAAGCGGGAGTCCAGTGTTTCATCCGTGACTGGAGGAGCTGGGGAGTGGGATGCATATGGAGAGGCTCACCGCACCGGATCACCAGCAGAGAAAAAAAAAGATATTCTCCGGGGTCCGACAACCCGTAAATGACAGATGGACTAATACGACTTAATTCTGTCCGCCTGTAATTCTCTGTGCCGCTTTCCACGACGCAATTGCGAGCCTGGGCTGCCATCTTCTTTTGACGCAAGTTGTCACTGTGGCACGTTCTTGGCCAGGTTCCCCGCGTTTGGTCTCTGCGCGCCGTCGTTTTTATTCGATCCAGATACGGATCTCTCGCTTGACGTCGGAAAGAATAAACAGGACGCGGTTAAAAGCGCGTTAAGAAGCGAGGGAAGCAGGGGGAGCTATTTCAGCGTGTCCCCATTCTTCCGCGGTCCATTCAGCCCCCTTTGATCATCGCCTGTGCGACTCTCAGACATTCACGGTGGCATTAATGAGTCAGTCACACAAAAGGCCAGCAAAGTGGAAGGGAAAGCGCGTTGGAAGGGATTAAGACGGCACATACAGAACGCGCTGAACCGGGAATGTTTTTCTAATTATAGGAAAATGTATATGCTGATGTCACTGCGGCGTTTCATCCTACGGGGCAATGATTTACACTGAAATCTTTTTTTTTTTTTTTTTTGCCGTTGTGTTAATTGTTTAAGGCAGGCTAATTAAAGCCTGCCTCCCATTAACAGCCATCGCTGCCGGCTGCAGATGGAGGCTTCGCCGAACGTCGTTGACGTGGAAGGAGGCAGGGAACAAAGGGGGGCAGGGGAACGAGGGTGAGGGCAGGAGAAGTAGCGTTTACATGGAACAGAGACATGGCAACCTACCTGGTCCCCGGGCCACGACACCTGTCTGGGCACGTCTTTACTTTGAGCCAGATGGAACTGCGCAGGCGGCCAATTTAGAGGCGCCCGCGAGCAGATCTGTGTCAGTGGCGGATCCACCTCTGTGACGCGCGACACCTGCGTGAGCGCCATCCTCCTGGAATCAAAGAAAAGAATGTAATCGTGTGATCGTGCTAATTGTAGAGAACTTTGAAGAAAAAGGGATGTAAACAAAAACCTTCAGCGTGTTGACTTAGACTAAACTTTACTTTACTTTAATGTTTATTTGGCAGGGACGATACATACAACATTGCCACAAAAAAGGAAAATGTGATGCATGTAAGACATCTAGCTTCAGCTAATTTGCAGTCTTTGTCCCCGACCAGGCATTTAAAATACAATGAACTCTACTAAATATACTAAATATACTACAATTACCATGAATAATACAATAAATAAATAAACACAATTACAGTTGTCAATTACTGATAAAACACATTAACATTAACATTAAACGTGCTATTAAATTGACAATTCACACTTCTGCTGCTTGAGCCAGTGTTTAACTTTCACACTAAACCTCCTCAAACATGTTTGGGATTTAATTTCTAAAGGTAAAGAAATCCATTAGATGTGTACTTTGCACTGATAGGGATGATTGGCCAAACGTTGTCCTGCATCTTGGAATTTGACAGTTCTGCCTGGTTCCTTTCATGTTGATGTGATGTGATGTCCGATATGATGTGAATATGTTGTCATAGTAACCGTGAGCGCGATCTGAGTACCTGTTTTTCCAGTTACCAGTGTTTGCAACTTTCCATTGCTTTAATGTTGTTTGCATTGTTTTCGCCTTTATCAAATAATTGCACCTCCTTTCAACGCTGCACTTTGCCAATGGCGGATGTCTCCTGCTTCCTGATTAATTATGCGGCTCTAATTTATAAAGATAATAAGTTACCATTATTTGATGTTCAAATTTAGGGAAGGGTTCGCCACTAAAAGGCAATCGGAGCAAAAGCAACATTTCATCGGTCCAATGCTGCCGTGATGAGTGCGAGCCATTTGCGTCCCTATGATTGCGTGTCTGAGCGTCAAAAAGACGGAGGCGGATTTGTGGCAGATCGCGTCAATCACCGTTAGCCGGAGTGGACGCGTTTGTTAGCGCGCGTCTGTCTCCGTGACTGAAAGTCCATCCATATTAGATCTTAGGGCAGGACGAGGCGGCGCTGGTGAAGGTACGCGAGGGCCAGGAGTGGTTATATCTTCATTTAACTCTGACAGTTGGTGATTTGTTGCCAATGTGCGTCTTTCAGTTTTCAACACGCACGTGTGTGCGCGTGTGCATGTGTACACAATCTGGAGTAAATGAAGAGTGAAGACACTTCAACTGCAGCTGATCGAATGTGAGCGTACGTGTGCCACAATAGCCGCGATGTCTGTGCGCATGTGAGGAGACGGGGGATAGATGGAGTGACAGCTGGTAAATGTGAAGAGAAGGCTAATCCCTGTTGGTGCAAGAGCAGCCATCGCAGGTAAAGGTTGCTGGTTGTCGGGGGAATGTAAACGAGGGCTCCTTAAAACAATCAGGGTAGCTGGAAATCCAGTCAGTCCTCGAGTAGATGGATATTAGCATTGTTGGAATTAGCACATTCCATTCCACCCTTTTCACCATGCAGCTGCGTTGCTAGGTTTGAGTCGTGCCATCTTGTTTTTGCTGAATAACTGCATGGAATACAGAGCGAGCCGGTCGGTTTCAGACTCGGGGAAACCAATTCCCCGAAGTTTGACGGCGCTGACGGTAACTATAAATACCCCAAATACTGACAAGGCAGCTAAACATCATGAATAATAGGAAGGAGACTGAGTTATGGTGCCGCAAGGATCTTGCAGGGACGGGCGCGTGGTATATCCAGCCATCTGTCGATTTATTTCGCAGCAAAAACAAAAAGGCATGTAATTACGAAACAGCTCTAAAAGAATGAAACCCGCTATGGTGGAGTAGCCCACGACCTGACAACCAACCAGTGCAGGCGCCTGCTTATCAGCAGTCCCCCTCCCCAACGAAACGAAACCCTTTTCACGTCAGTGTGGGGATAAGGATTACCGTCGGTGTTTCTGCCCTGCTGGTGCCAAAACACTGTCTCTTACTTCCCTCCCAAAGACCCTGCTCCATATGCCCGCCTGGTCTGCGACCCCGGTCAGACGGGTCAGGGCCCTGCCAGCCTCGCTGAGACACACGACTGTGTGTCTGAGCGTGTATCCATCTGTTACAATCCAGGCGAGCCGCGTGACGAGTCACCCTGACCCTTCCCCTCTGGGGTAGGCCGTGTGTGTGTGTGTGTGTGTGTGTGTGTGTGCTGGGTGTTCTGCCTGAACCACCAAGGAAGATAAACATGCATGCATGCATTTCCATCGAGACCCACCTTCATCTGTCTCCATAACCGTGACCCCCACCCATGTGACAGCACTCCCTTTCAACTCCGACCAGCCCCCCCCACCCTCTGACCACACGCGCTCACTACCAGATGGAGTGCCAGGGTCACCTCTGACCCCCCACTGCACCGTGACTGATGGGACAACCCGGCCCCGTCAACCTCCTTTATTGTACCATGATGGGCATCTGACACCCCCTCGCACCAACTGATTAAGAACGCGGCCGCCGCACACCTGAGCTTCTTCATCAGTCTGCCAATCAGCATTATTCTATCCGTAACGCGCTTTGAGAACTCTTTGTTGGGACACATTTATCACAGCGGGATCATCAATCTCCTGTCACCTGGCAATTAATAAAAGAAAGCTTACTATCGATGTATGAGGCGTTGAAAAGCAACTGAATGAGCGCAAAAGCTTCAATTTGCCTATTTGATCTCGTTTTAATGATGTGAAGAAGTGCATTTACCCAGACTGACTACATCACCCCTCCGCCGTTCACCTCCACACGGCGGGTTGGGTGAAAAACGGCAGCGCTCGGGAGCCCGTGTGTTCACTGTAGCATCTGTTTTACTCCCTCAAAGTCCGACAATCTTTTCGGAGCTCCTTGATGTCATGAGGCCACGTCTACCAGCTGTGCTGCGATGGGACCAGATAAGTCCAGGCAACCCTAATTCACTTTCCCTTTTTAAGCACTAGGAGACGCACTTTTCTTTGACCACTTATGAGCAACAAAAACTGTATTTTTGGACCTTTTTTTTAATTTTCGCAACAATCTGTTCCATCTATTTTCAAAGCACATCGTCCATGAAAACTGTAATAACTTCTCATGATATATAGCATGCGTAAGCACTCTGGTCGCAACTTATTTCCAAAGATATAAAACACATGCGTCTGCCAGCGAGTGTGTCCTAGAGCGAGATGTGGCGTTGCTACTTTTGTGGCGCCACGTGCACACCGGAGGACAGGAGGTGAATGTTTGTTGTTGCCTTGGCAAATTTGAAATCAATTTTTCTCGCATGGATCAACAGCTTCATTGGCGATGAGAAGCTGGATTCATAAAAGGTTGACTGTACTTGGGTTTCCCTTAAGATTCCTTTCACCTGATACTGAAACCAAATGGCTTTGCAGAAAAGTTGGAGATTTTAATCCTTTCCGCATGGGAAAACGATCATCTGAACACAACTTAAAAAGCAAAAAAAAAAAAAAAAAAAGGCTAATTGTAAAGCATCCCCCTCACTCTGGGTGTGATTCCTCTGCTCCCGCCATTGTCTCAAACATTTGGACCGACTCGGAGAGAGAGCGGAGCAACATCCTGACAAGATAAAACAAATTACATGTGGCACAAACTGTGTGGGAAGCAGCGCGACGGTGTCACAGACGCAAGCTTTATTTGTCAGGATGATTGACAAAGCTCTTCCGAGACCAGAGTGTGGAGTCGGGAAAAAAACCTCATCTTTTAAACTCGAATTCCCGAGCAAACCGCGGCGAAAAAGTGGTCGCGGCACTCCAGGTTTTCCCTGTCAGTGCTGCCTTTCTTTGGGCCAAATGTGCATACTCGTCGGCGAAACGACTGATGAAATACCGGTCGGGGCTTTTAAAGGTCAAATGTTGACTGTGAAGCGCTGTCCGTACTCAAATTGGACCCCTGAGGACATGTTTTGAAGTGAGCGATTAAAATGGGTACAAAGAAAAGCACAAGCAGTCACCTTTTGCATTCTGAAGGTTATTTTATTTAAAAAGGCCACTCTGGTCTAAAAAAAAAAAAAAATGAAGGGATTTAGAGGGAATGAATGCTGCAGTCAGGCGAGCTAGCACAAAACTAACCACTGAAACTTAACTCCGGCAATCATTCATAAGAGCTTCTTCAGTTTGACCTTCCTGACACGTAGCTATTGAAAATTTCTCAGTGGCGAGCGGACGCGCACCACAAGATGTCAAAAAAAAGCAAACGCGAGCTGGGCTAAGTGACGTCGATGGAACGGATTCCTCTGGAACGATTTCACGCCTTCATGCTAATCGGCATTGTCCAGCCGATTAGCATTTTCTGTGTTCTCAAGTCACATTTGGGCCCGCGACTTTAGTGGATTAATTAGAATTACATTCACATCTGCGCCACGGACCGTCCCCTCCCCCTTTTTTAGATGCCAGGCCTCGGGAATCGCGGTTTAGTGATCTAATCTGCAGTTCTGTGAGAGGCCATGTAAAGGAAGGTAGTGTTTGACTTTAATTTAATCATAAGTTTGACTTGATCTCAGAAACACAGTCGCTCTTCATCCCAATTCCACTGACTATTTGGGCCTGATCGGGAACATTGGGATGCTAACACGCGGTGGCATCGACCTTAATGAGATGCAGATTCGTATTGGCAAAAATAACTGATCGCCGCGATCTTTTGCGGTGCTATTTTTCAGATTACAGGCATGTCAGTTTCAGGATTAAGAATGGAGGCAGCTGGTGCAATTATTACCATCCCCGGGGTGACGCATGGCGCAAACAATGTCTGCTCAAAGAACAAATTATTCGGAGCTCGAACGACAATTTATTCGGAACTGATTAGCACGAATGCCAAGATAATTTTTATCTGCAGCCACAATTAACCTTGATTCAGGTTGGGTTAAATGACAGCAACTCTAATCTGACAAACAGTGGTTTGGAGGGGCTCGGTGCCTCCACAATAAATAGATATTTTTATTCCAAATTGTCTGACATGACTCTGAAGCCTTTTTGTCCCACGACTGAGGCGTTAAGGCTAACAAACTAAATGTTATCCCTTAGCTAGCCTAGAAGCATTGTTATTTTTTTTCTATTCCAAGGGATTTAGATGAAATGGCTGACTTTTCGCCTCTGCGGAAATGAGATCCACAATTAAAGCAGCGGCGGTGGAACTCTGGATGACCTTAACAAGATACAGTTCAATCAATAGTCCAATTGATGTAAGCGTTGTTAGATAGCGCCACATTGATCTGCGAGTGTTCGTAAGGGCAGGGTGTTTTCGCAAACATTGGCGGACAGCGGGAGGTTTGCTGCCCCCGGCCGATTAATTAGCCGCTGTCACGCACATCAAGCCTGACACCAAAAACTGACCGGTGATCCCGGTCCTACAGGCTGTGGGACAACGTGATATGCAGCCTGGTATTTCCACAACGCAACACTGATGGAGGGAGGTTCTGCTGGACCCGCACAGGCACGACTGGGTTTCTGATGGGTTCTGGGTTTTCTGAACCAATCAAAGTATGTCAGCTTCCTGTAACAGTACTTAGAGGGTGCAATCCACCAATGAGAGTCCAGATGCAAAGGTAAACTATTTCAATGCATAATTTTCAATACGATTAAAAAAACTCCTAAAATCTTAGAAAGTGGAAGTGATCACCGATCTAATCGATGTGAAGGGATGCAGGAACCGCAGGCAGGGGGTGCCTTTCTGCTTTAACCACCAGTGCCGCACTGGGAGAAAAGATTCTGCCCACCCGCCGCCGACTGGCAGAGGTACGGTTTCAGGTTGCGTGCTCAGCTGCATCCCGTCCATCGGGACCCGGGGACCGGCTGGAGTGACACGATACCTGCACTCGCTGGGACCAAATAAAAGGGTAAGTGCCCCTGATGCACCAACAACAGGTCGATAGTTTCACGTGTGTATTGATTTACATAAATTAGACACACAAACCGTCGCCACCAGACCAGCTTCCTGTCTCCCACCAGCATACATTGGGATGATTTCATTTGTGCCGAAGAAAACAGAAGCAAACACAATACAACACCTTGTTTTTGTGAGCAAAGCTAACGTTAGAGCGAGTGTATATCTAAAGGTAACACAGACCGAGTGTTGCATTACTGTTAAATCCAGCAAGCTGTGTGGCAAGCGCTTCAGTATTTGTTTTGCCAGCGCAATTTCCAGCTAAGGGGAGGTTTTTCCAAGAAGAATAAGCGCTCACACAAACGATCCAGCCTGGAGACACGGCGATAAAGAAGTTTGGGCCCTGGACAATGCTCGGACTCATTGTTTGCCTTGCTATGGGAAATGTCCACAGGTACTTCCCCCCTCCCTCCTTTTCTGTGGGCCATAAAAATCATTGTTTGTCTGCGTTAGCGTCGTACCTTTCCTCCGCGTCCTCATTCACTATCTCTCCCAGGCGACTCCCTCAAGTCCTCTTGATCCCAAACAAAGGTAAAACTCTTGAACTGTCTTTGGGTGGGGGGAGACTAAGAGAATGTAATGTATCTGTATCTATCCAGGCAGCCTGTGGGAACAAATATTGACATGT
>BJFM01000039.1:0-30923 GCA_016586285.1 Arothron firmamentum
GCTGTATCAGTAACTCTCCCATCACCAGTACAATTATATGCTTGTGCTCGATTTATAATTTAGGGAGCACCTAATTTGGCCGAGAGGAGAAAATGTTATTCCAGTATTTGCACAAAGCTGAAACCATAACTTAATGTGCTCTGACAAGCTCAAGTCTGGGCTTTTTACACCCTGGCCTTAATTCCTTAGAAACTTCTCTTCCCAAATTCTGTTATTCTCGGAAGCTTTCCCCACACCCACCTGTCAAATAGGACTACTGGGAACTGATGAGAGGAAAGATGAGACCTCCTCCTCTGAAGAAGGACTCAAGCTTAGGCTTACTGCTGCTCAAACTGTGCCAACAATAACAATACCAGGCAACAATGCTGCTTCGACAATTATCTGGTTCTTTACAGAAAAGAGGTGCAGCCACAATGCTGAGAGTTTGTTAAGTAATACAAGCAACAATGAGGAAAACTGGGAAGGAAACTCTGCTGTACAACTACCAGCTCTGCTCTGTGGCAGTCAAAAAATCCCTTCCTGTTCCCCCACTCCCCGACACTGATGTAATTTAAGATCTTTGAGTTCTTATATTAGTGCATTTCTTGTCTGTCTGTTCAACTGGCTTAAAAGGAAGTTTTCTAAACTCTTACATAATACTGTAACAGACCTGGCATTGTGCACCCACACATAATTACACTTGAACACATGCAAATGATACTTTGTGTATACAACAAATAACATAGCTTTACCAGCTAATGTTTATGCTTGTGAGTTCATGCAATTTAATTTCTTGGATTGACTTGCTTCAAATTAAGTTCATCTGGCATTAATGGCAACTCTTCCATGGTTCTGGGTTTCATCTCCATTTCTCATGAGACCCCAAAGTATTCCATCAGACCTTGATGCCCGGCAGAGTCACACCTACCTATCAAGGCTCTTTTTCCAGCCAAGGAGGTCTTGTCATACTGGAAATAACTCAGAGTGGATGACCGTACAGAGACACTCCTCAGCTATAATCTACACTATCTACCCGGAACTCTTTATGGCTGTGTTTTATTGTCTTAACTTTAAACGGTCTGAATGGTTTACGAGCACTTGATGCATTTAACTTGGAAGTCTTCAAACAAGGTCACTAAGCTTGTGGGTGGTTTCAGAGGTTCATCATGACTGTTTGACATCATTTATGGCCACCTCATTGAAATGTTTTCGATGCTCTATACATATTCCATAAACCATTTGCAGTTGAAACCAGACAAAAGTGCTGAGGTGATGCTTCTCTGCTGACCAGTCATCCACTCATCCTTCTTATCAGAAGTCTTGTCAAAGGTCTGTTCCTTTCACAGCTCTTCAGAAACTTGCTCCCTCGTAGCGTACTGAGCTCTTAGAAACACACACACCTCTCAACACTCCAGTCCACCTCTGCACCCCCTCCTCTCCTCTCCAGCTCACCTGCCCATCCCTTCACCATTTAGCTGCTCTGTGCACCTCTTATTTGCCTGGAAGCCACATTGACTCACTGTCACCCCGTGAGGCAATATGGAGTGTTACAAGAAAAGCCACCATGAGTACTTTTTAGCATGCTAATGGCAGCTATCGATCCATTTTATTTGTGTCTGTAGAACTGAACCTGGTATTGATGGCTTGTTCTATTAAAGCCAATTTAACTGAGGTCTGACGCCGGCCAATGCTGCTTGAAGAGATTAAACATTAATCATAAAGTACAATAAAGTCCTCTTTGTTATCCAGTTGGCCTCTCCTCTTTTGCCAAGCACAAGTTTGTCATCAACCCAAGAGGTACTGCACCCACAGCCAGTGTTTTCGTGCACTAGACTGCTGCGGAAGCTTTTCAATGATTTATCGCAGCTTTTATTTCTGTGCATGGGTGTATTTTACCAAAGTGAGCCAGAAACCATCGCGTGTGGTCAAACAAAATGCCTGCCCATTTTGTCCCTACACAAAGGTCAGAAGAAGCCCACATTAAGAGACACGCTGTATTCTTTTGTCATATACATGAAGCATTTTCACGCAAAACCCTGATGGAGGTATGTTAATAACTATTCTCATAATGCAGTCCTGGGAATTTTTTTTCTGTGTCACTGTGAGACCAGAAACACTGACTATTTTCTGTGTGCACCACAAAGACCAGCAAACCTTTATGTCAAATAGTTTCTTCCTCCTTTGACAATGTTGATATTTAGTAGTAAAAAAAAAGATTTAAAAAAAAGAGAGAAAATGCTGGTTTTGATCGGTTAAGTGCTCTATTCAACACTAACTCTTAGTTTTTGGACAAACAGAAAATAATCCTGAAACAAGTCCTCACATGAGAGTTAGCACTTTTCAGAAGTTTCAGGATTTTTGGTCTTGGGGTTGCTGTGGGGACTGTTTATGCCTGGCTCAACCCAGCGGTCAATCAGCAGATCCAACTAAAACACCAGCAAACAAATAGATATTGTGAACGGCACTGGAGGCACAAGCAACAGGTAGGACCAGAAACCATTTAAAACCGGGGTGCGAAGTCCTCGGAGTGAAGCGGGGGACGCCTTGGACAAGTCATTAGTAAATATTTGATCCGCCTTGCTGCGGTGGTCTACTTTAAGATGAAAACACTTCAGTCACACCAAAAATTCCCTCTTGCAGAGTGGGCAGATTACTTCATGTGGGTGAATTGTGAATCTGTTTTGAGTTTGTTCCACTCCAACTTCCCATCGAGAGAACCACAATGCTGCTGTGAGCAAGCTGTGATTGTAAGTGATTGTGCACGGACCATGTAAAATGTATGTTATACTTATTATGTATGTTTACATGACACCTCAAAACAAATGCTTGCACGAGTCTGAATAACTCTGAATCTTAAACATGCTAGCGCTGCTGAAGCCATAAGTTTTAAACATCAGCATAATACACCTAGACCCATCAGACTGAAACATGACCAGATTTTCTGCACGTGCCTGAACTCTGGGTTAAATACTAACCCAGTTGTCTAATAGCATGTGGAAAAGTAAACTAGGTGAGAGATGGGAATACTGGGTCGGCATCTCCAGACAAACTATCTTGTGTGTTTTAAAATTGTGGGATGAACCTGGAAGACAGAGAAAACGCACAGGCACCAGAAGAACATGAAAACTTAGGTTACTGTGGCAACCACTGCAGGGACTCACTGTGGCATTTCAACACAACTCAATAAAATTCACACCGAAGTGATATCACAACAACACAGATATTTATAGTTATGCTTAATAGAACATTGAACTTAACTTTAATCACTGGGTTGATGCCTTAAATGGTTCATCTTTCTATCCAAAGTAGGACTATAAAATTGGCCTATTTTCCCCAAGAAAGAAGAAAAATCAATCGACTGCAAGAAAACAGTTACAGTATTTGATAGATGTAGAGAACATCCCTTACACTCATACATCCATACATCCAAAAACCAAGTTACTATTTTCATGTTCTCAGAACAGTGAAATGAGGTTTGGAGGGTGAGGGTTGAGTTTTTAATTGTCCAACAGCTAAAAGCAAAGGGTTTAATCAGTAACAGGTGAAGGGCCTGCTAATCACTCTGTGTGTTTATCCAGTAACAATGCAATGAGATCATTGCGCCCATCTTGACACCCGCCCCATTTCCTGGCAGAGAGCACGAGGTTTCCAGTAAGCTACGCGCTACAAACACATTCTGGCCCATGTCCAGCCCTACCTGCTCAACAGGTATGTTCACCTGGGGGGAGGGGAGCGTCACATGCATTTCACCTGGAGGGAAAGTGTGTGTGTGTGTGTGTGTGTGTGTGTTTGTGTGTGTGTGTGTGTGTGTGTGTGTGTGTGTGTGTGTGTGTGTGTGTGTGTGCGTGCATGCATTATTGTATTTGTTACATACTGAGTAGCAAAACACTCATTCTACTAGCAAAGTGAGGACATTTTTCAACTTCAAAGTCCTGTCTAAGGGTTCAGACTTGGTTTTAGGGTTGGGGTTAGAATTGGGTTCAGGTCAGGGGTTAGTTGTGATAGTTAGGGTTAGGGTAAGGGGCTGGGTAACATATTATGTGTAAGTCCTCACAAAGACAGAAGTGCAAAGATGTGTGTGTGTGTGTGTGTGTGTGTGTGTGTGTGTGTGTGTGTGTGTGTGTGTGTGTGTGTGTGTGTGTGTGTGATCCATGTGTATAATTAATGAATTCTTTGATCATTAACCTATTAACTTGGAAAATATTTCTTTTGTTTGGTATGTTTGGTAGACATCATGATTTCATCGTTAAAATAAATTTTGGGGTCATGTTTCCATGCAGGAGTTTCACACACCAACACCACCACTTCTACACCATTTGCCGTTACCTTATTTAAGGAACAGAATTGTTCTGTGATAAACAATGTTCTCTGCTATCACAAGTTAATAAGCAGGCAGGTATTCTGGGCCACAAGTTATCAAAAAATATTCAATACAAAAACTAATTCTAATCATTTGATTAGAAGAAGTGCCTTTTATCTTTATGAATATATGGACTCTGACAAAGACCAGATCATTTGACCAACATTTGAACATCTTCAACCAATTACAGTCAGCGGTGATTATGACAGAATGAATAATGCTGTCAACGTGTCAAAGCCAACATGCCAGTTTGGAGCTTAGTCCTGACCTACACTTCAAGGGCACGTGCTGACTGTAGAAAATGGAGCGGTCCTCTTATTGAGGTCATGTTCAGGTAATGAAAGCCCACATGTGGCTCATGTTTGCCACAATGTTTTATTGCAGCTGTTATTCATTGACCATAAACTGCCAGTGTGGTGGCATGCTATTGACTAGCATATCAGCAGTTTGGAATCAGTTGTTTAGACTTTGTTAATGTTACACCACAGAATTGTTTTCTTTAATGTGTACTTTTCTAAGCTACATGCAATAAAGCTCTTCATGTTTGTGATTTGAAAGTTGCATTTTAGTCTGATTAAATGATTCAATGCTAGACTTTCTTCCACACAATCTGGGAAATGAACTCCACAGATCCAGCTTTCAGCTGCCAGACATTTAGGTCCGGCTGCGCTCCAGCCGTTGTGATGTGTTACTGGTGGCGTTATGATAAAACACCACATCACATCATTTTCTGAAATTGTTGGCATGCCTTCTTTAACAGGCCAGACCAGTTGTACACCAGACAAACAAACAGAAACCAAGTCATCCATGTCAAAAACAGGAGCGCCGACCAGCAAAAGTCATTTGTACAGCTAAACAATATACTTAAGATGTCACTTCACACTTCTTTTGTGTTCACTGCACAAAACCCTAACATAATATGACCTCCTAACCCAAAAATAATATGTCCCTAATTTTATCTATCGGGATTTGGACAGGGGGAGGGAGTTGACATTAAGTATGTCAGTTGGGAGAGGGTTCCATAGTTAGGGAGCAAAACGGCTGAAAGCTTGGCTCCCCATGGTGCTGAGGCATGCAAGAGGCACAGTGAGGCGGATGGTGGAAAAGGATCCGAGGGAGCAACATGAAGCGATGATATGGGAAAAAAACTACCAGATCTGGAGGGGCAAGGCTATGGATGGCCTTGAATGTGTACAGTAGGGTTTTGAATTGTATTCTGAATTTGACCTAGAGCCAGTGGAGTTTCTAACGGATGGGGGTGATGTAGTAGAAGTTTTGGTAAAGATATGAGCAGCAGAATTCTGGACAGCTGAAGCTGATAGAGGGATTTGTGAGGGAGACCAAAGAGAAGGGAGCTGCAGTGATTGATAGGGGAAGTGACCAGGCTGTGGATGAGGATAGAAGCAGTGTGTTCAGTCAACGAAGGCAGAGAGGGATAGGTGGAAACACGCAGACCGAGCAATGTTACTGAGACTGATATGACAGTGAGTTATCGAAGATGGCAGCCAGACTCTTAATCGGGGGGGAGGGGAGACTGAGAAGCTGCCAATTATGAGTGAAAAACTGTCACATTTGGATAATTTAGATTTGGTATCAACAAGAAAGAATTTTTAGGATTCAAGGAGAACAATTTTTACTCTTATTGTTGGTGTACAATATTTCTTTGGCAAAAAAACAAACAAACCAAAAAAAACAAAAACAAACAGTACCCACAGTATTGCTATTGTAAGATTCAGTTTAGGTTTTCAGGGCTTATTTAAGTTTGCTATGACCACAGCACAGAAAGTTCTTTCAGTTGAGGCACCACACTGCTTACTTTGTCAATTCATATTTCAGCTGGATTTTTCTTCATTTTATGGTAAAATCCTGTCGTGAAAAACGTAAACAAGAACACCCGTGAAGGCATCATCTTAGCTGATGGACCGATTTGTTGCTCATTGGGCGTCACCTTGGTGACAATTTTAAACACTATGGAGAAAGGGGTTACATGTCTCTCATGTCTTTGTGAGTACTTTCATGGGCATAGTGCATTTCTCAGCCCTTACCTAACCCTAACCCTCCCAACTAACCCCCTGACCAGTGACAGCCTGTCAATAGGAGGGCACTAGCATTTCATGATGCTTTCGCTGGAGGAAAAACCTTAACCATAAAATAAGTCTGAACCCTCAAACAGGCCGTTGAAGGTGTGAGGACCAGTTAAATGTGCTCACTTTGCTACTAGAGTGAGTATTTTGGTACTCGGTATGTAGCAAGTACAAGAAAGCACACACACACACACACACACACACACACACACACACACACACACACACACACACACACACACACACCCCTGCCCATCATTCAATTTAATTTGTCTGCTGTTGCCCAAGCGTGGTAACTTTGACAAAAGTTCCATGGTTCATTTGAAACTTTTAATTCGGCTGTTAGCTTGAATAAGCACGTTATTTTTGCCGTAGCACTAGCTCAAAGGTGTGCGACCTTGTGTAATGCGGCCACAGGTCTTTGCTGAACTATGCCGGCGAGACTGCCTTGAGGATCAGTACCAGAATGCGGCTTTCAATTTCTTTGCGCAGTGATGACGAGCAGTTCAAAAGCAGTTCCGTGAACACTGCTGTCCAGACAGATCTGTCATGTCTCATTTTCATCTGTACCAGCAACGGTTTTCATGTCATTTAAATACAGTTGCTGTCAAAGTTTGAAATGGTCGGACGAGGATTACGAAGCAGTGCTATTAAGAGCAGAAAAAAAATATTTTTTCGTGTAGGAGATGTTATTGTCCAAGATTAATATCAAAAACATATTCTTAGGAACTGTTGCATGGACAAGTAGCTGTTTATCTGTGTTCTCCTTTATTGTAGCTTCTTTTCCCCCAGCAAACAAACACCTCCAAGCAGGGGGCAGATTTGTTCTTTTCTCTCTTAAAGGTTAAAGTCAGCATGGTTTGGACTGGATTACATTTGTTCACGTCAAACAACATGGGGAGCAAATTTTTGAGATTCTAATTTCTAAGTAGGGAGTCAAACCCAAATATCTGTAAACTTTACCTCCCAGAACCCCTGTTGCTGTGGCAACACTGCTAACCACAGTTGCTTGTCATTGTAGTTTATTTCCAACATAACACCAATGACATTAAACATTTCCATCACAACAATGCTCAACGGTCATTTTTCAGCTGTCTGAGCAAAAAAAAAAAAAAAAAAAAAAAAAAAAAGGAGCCATGAAGTTGAAACACGCAACACAACAGTGTTAGAGCTCTTAAATCTGAAACCACGCTTTTTGTCTCCACATTTCAGTGCACGACGCCTCCTCAGGTTAAATGCTACTGCCTGTTAATGAGGCTAGACTTTGTCCCTCTGCTGCCAAACATGCAGTCAGCCTACCAAAGGCTGGAAACATCCTTTTCCAGTCGACCATGTGTTTGCCAACAGAACCCTCCTGCACATCTGAATACAAGAAACTTCTCTTAAGCAACTCATGATTAAAGATAAACTCTGATGGTAAACTCAACCTGTTAAAAAAAGGGTTTATGTGGACAAAAAATACTAAGAAATAAGATTTATTTGAACACAATCATACCAGTAACGTGCAATGATTTGTGACTTTTTTACATAATATATTGCATATAATATTTGCAGAGACTATGTTCACACACACATTTTATAAATACACTTTATAATAAGTGATACCAATAGACACGTAGTGCATTATTACCGCATCATTGAAGACCGAGGCGTTACCAACGTCTACCTCTTTCCATTCTTTATCACTCTTAACTTTTTCAGCATTTACTCTATCATGTTTCACCTTATAAACATAACAAAAGCAGAATCCAAGAATATAGAACAAATACATATCATCTAAAAACTATTTTTAGTGCCACACAATGTGAATTCTTCTCTATAAACCAAAAGAGTTATGGGAGGTGAGTATGTGGATGCCTTCAGGAAACTAAACTAACAGTGTTAAACAGTGTGAATGTGATTGAGCTCTGGAAACACTCCCAGAACCTCCATTTTGGTTGCTGTACAATCTTAAAGAAGGAATAAAATAATATTGGTTCATAAAACCTACTATAGCCAAAACACTGGCTTACATTTTTGCAACACCTTCCTTTTAAAAAGAAAGTTAGAGTCTTTGACTGACACATCTGGGGCGAGGAGAGGCCTTGAACGGCCTCACCAGTTACATTTGGCTGGTTTTGCCCCGCCTTGGAACCTGATAGGTCATAGGCCAACCTCCTCGATCTTCCATCCACTGGAGTTTTTCCCAAATTTATAAACAAGCCTGCGGCCGTCGACGCGTTCCAAGATCTCCCTTTTATAGTAATACCTGAATTGGGAAGAGATCCATTGGTTAAAAATTGCTTTTATGAAAAAATGTTACAAGATTATTATTCAGGGATTGTTTGATGTTTTTTATGTTCGTTTTTCCCATTTGTGCAGGTATTAGCACATTTTTGGTCAGACACATCATGTGCTCACCTCATAGCGCGGCTGAGTTTTTCATATGTCATACTGGTGTTCTTCTTCTTCTGGCCCCACATCTGGGCCACGGCCTCGGACTTGAGGAACTTGAAGACGCCCTCGTGGCGGTCCTCCCACTTCATCAGACCTTGGTTCTTCTCAGGGTTGATCAGGATATCTCGGATAAATTCCCACAGGTGAGTGCCACGAGGTGCTGCCAGGACATAAGAAGTGTGGTCAGCCAAGTGCACAGTCAAGCCCTGTGAAGAATCTTAGAATATGACCTCACCATGTTTGCTTTTCTTGGACACAGAATAGACACTGCTGCTGAGGTCCCCGCTAAATTTAGGCGGACGGCCCCGGGGACGCTTCTGTCGAGACTCTGCTTTCTCGGCCTTGATGAAGGTGTCTGTGAAGACCACAGTTAACTGTCAGGCGTTTACTTTGCCGACACGCCACGAGGCAGAGCCCTCCGCGAGAAAACCGGGATGCGTTTTCTACAAACTCACTCGAAGTCAAGGGGTAGAGAGACTCTGGGTCTGATTCGCAGCTGCCGGAATCAGGTGAGCCAGGACTTCGGAAGAACATCCCACCTGCACACAGGACACATGGAAACACAGTGAGGGAGGCTGAGGAGCCCGAGGGGAAAAAGTCTGGGAGGAATACTGACCGTTGGACGAGGAGCTGAGCTCACTGTCAGACTGAACATCAGACAAGGACTCCAGATCTTCCTGTGCCATCATAGGTCCCAGCGCCAAACCAGGCAGATCATTTTCATTCCCGTACAAGGGGTCTCTCGCTCCAGTGTTTCCTTCATCTATCAGTGGTGAAACAGAATGTAACGTTTTGATCTTCTCTTTTTATCCGACATTCATTGATTACCAGGATTTTTGATAGAAGAGCATTCGATCTCATCACTGTTGTCAAATACCAGTGTCATTTTGTTTTGTGCGTTCTTTTGGGCACTGCTAGCAGAATTGTTTGCCACCCGTGTTTAGTGTTAGCATGCAGAAAATGCCTACCAGAGCGAATTATAATGGAGCTCAGTAGAGGGTAGGTGTCCATCAAGGTGTCCAGGATCTGGTAGGGGTCGTTCAGTTCGGACCCTGAAAGGTTCTGCAGATCTGCAAAAGCTGAGATGAGAGATGTGATGTTGACTTGCTTACTCACTTAGCAGTTAAAAATTTATCAGTTTGTACATAAGACGTTGCTGCTCATTGGTAAGTAGGCCTGTAAGATCGCCAGATTGCTTTCTTTGCATTGGATAATATCATGTACGTTTTTGTTGATTCTTGATTCTTTTGTTCATAGAAATGACCAAATTCTGCTCATGGGTTACCATGTTTGGTCTTGTACTCCTGCAGGCTCTGGTAGAGGTGGGACCCGAGCTGTGGGCCAAACAACTCCATCATCTGGTCCTGGGCCATCTGGCAGAGGGAGTAACCATCCACGGAGCAGAGCGCCAGGCTCAGGCTGTGTGCATCAATCTTGTTGCTCTCCACATGGTCACTGATCCATTCCAGGACGTTGTCCACCGTCCAGTATTGTGGCTCAGTCTGTCTGTAAGACTGACCTGTGGAGACGGCATGACACAGATCGGTAATTAGTTTCCTCCTGGTGACCTCAGAGACAGTTTGCTAACACTTTTCTTCCAAGTTGAACTTAGCCGCTTACATCATTGCACAGTCCAGTCTCTAAGGTAAAAAGAGACAATGTAGCTACTTGCATGGTTAAATATTATCTGCTTGGTTAATGGTTGATCCTCTCAGTGACCACATGAGGCCAAAAACAAACTTCAGAGCACTTGCTAATGGTTGGTTTGACTGGAGTCTCCAAAAAGACCATGTTTACTGCGAGATTAGACTTGATCCGAAACTGCCCACGAAATAGGGAGTTATCAGAATGGCTAACAAGTGCCTGGAATCTCTTTGACGGACACAAATTTGGACTTCCATCTTTGGGAGGATTCTCATAGCCATAATACACGAACCCGAAACACAACTAAACACCAAACCCTGACCCTTCACCCCAACACTTGACTTTATGAAGTCAGACAAAATGATCTCACTTCACAAAAATGTCCTCACTCTGCAGGTGAAATGCATAACCTGAGCCTCATTATATTGCATCTACCGGAACACACACACACACACACACACACACACACACACACACACACCCTCATACAGGTGTGCACGCACACGCAAGGCTAAACCAAATGTAAGAAGCTCACCACTCAGACTGGAGATGTAGGCTGTGTTGCTGAGGTCCATGGCGTTGACACTGGACAGCTGCTGTGGAACCACATCAGAGACTGCCGTCTGATACATGGCAAAGTTGGCGCCAGTCAAAACGCTGCTGAGGCACAATGATGACATGGTGGACGCTGGCGATACAGAATACACCTTTACCGACCAGTAGAAAAAAAAAACAATCACAAAGTGATCTAGAGCCCAGCAGCTCAAATTACCGCAAGAGATAAAAAAAAAACAAAACAATGGTTAAAAAAACGTATCTGTTCACATATATCATGCACGAAACCTAGAAGACGGTCCAGGGCAGCGTTTAGTTTTACTTTCACTGAGAGCTGCAGATGCACCTGCTTTATACCTGCAGGCGCTGAGGGACGGGACTCAGGTGAGTTTAGGGGAATTCCACATGGAAGCAGCCACACCTCCAACACTCCTTCTTTTTCCTGAGAACTTGACCAACAAAACAAACCTGCCCTGCTAATCTCTCTCTCTCTCTCTCTCTCTCTCTCTATCTATCTATCTTTTTATTTAAACCTTCTTTGAGGTCAAGCTGCATCATTTCACCTTTGTGATTACTGAACTCACACACACACACACACGCACGCACGCACGCACGCACTCGCACAAACACACACATCCTTACTTTTCTAACATCAACCTGAAAACCAAGTCTCAACACTTAAACATTCCTTTGTGCATATCCTTGTACTTCTATATTTTTTTTGAGGACTTTTGTAGGCATATTGTTTTGCATAGCCCCTTGCCCTAACCATCCCACGTAACCCCCCTGATCCTACCCCTGACCTAAAATCCAATTCTAATCCCAAATCCTAATCTCAAACAGTCCTTTGCGAGGACTGTCTGAGACAAGAGGAAGGAAAATTAAACTACTTGAATTTAAGTTAAATTCGGAAACATTCCATTTCTGGGTCAATATGGTGATCCTGTATGTGTATGTGTGTGTGTGTGTGTGTGTGTGTGTGTGTGTGTGTGTGTGTGTGTGTGTGTGTGTGTGTGTGTGTGTGTGTGTGTGTGTGTGTGTGTGTGTGTGTGTCTTTCGGTGGGGGGCATAGAGTTTTTGTTAGGATGTCAAAAGGTCCATCATTCATGTTTAAAGCTTGAACTTGAGAACTATCAGCCTTAAGTCTTAGCTCCTCCCACCCTACGGCTACGTCCATGAAACCACTTGACACTGATGTGACTCCCATCTTCGCAGCCATAAAATAATACTGGCAGTCACGGCCATTTCAGGGACACGTGAAACAGATATCTTAGTGGGTCAGTATTGTGGTCATAAATATCAATCCAGAGTCTGCATTAGATCTGCTGAAACCAACATCAGCGTCTAATGTCAGGTTAGCAGATTCAGCTAATGGCAGACTCCCTGATGTATGTTTCTGTCATTTACTGTATGACGGGAGTGTAGCTAAGGGATTTATGTGTGAGTTTCATTTGGTAGTTCCCTAAAAGTCTCATTTCTTACCTTCATATTAAAGGCAAACTGGCTTTGTTTCTCACAGAATTCCCCAGACTTCTGTTCTCTCAATCATTTTAGGTTCCCTCACACCGGTTTGATTGTTTTTTTAAAATATAGTTTTTTTTTCTAAAAATAGCACATGTGATCGCTACCGTCATGCCGAGGGGCTGTCTCACCAGTAAACCTCAGGGGCTGTCCATCCCAGCACGACAGGTAAACAACACACGCACGTACACATGCACGCACACAGAGTGAATTATTAACTAATGGAGGTTAACTAGTGGTCCTCTGCAGAGCCAGAGCCAAACTGGCACATCCCTTGCCACACCTCTGTGGCACGACTGACCATAGAGTCTAAACATGGTGTCCAGCTCTGGATCCTGCAACCGCAGGAATGCTGCCATGCTGTTTAGGCCAATAACGCTTTATCACGCTTTAATTTTAACATAAGTTGCACTCTCAAAAGCAGTATGTATTTTTTTTTTAACTTATGTTCTCCCACATTTTTATTTAAGAGAAGATCTTTGGCTCATTTGCAATCAGGTGGTGGAATAACGTCACATGTTGTAAAGCTATAGGTTATAGCTTACGTCATGGGAAGAGGAGCATGTCTGGAGGTGGTGATGATGTAATCTTCCATTACTCTTATATATTCTGTTAACATTTGACTTTGGAATGTTTCAGCCACTAATGAGTGATGAACTAAGCCACGTTTTTCCCCCCCAGATTTCACAATATGGTGCACGCCCAGTTTCCACAGCCGCTGCGGGTAGGAATGTGGACCTGCAGGTCTCTGTTTTCTGACAGCGGCAACTTTCGTGACCTCAGGACAAACAGGCAAATTGATTCATCATTTGAACAGCTTACACTGTCATCTCTCTCATTACCCATTGGTACCTGTTGCCAAACAGCGGGGCTTTCCGCAGATTTTTTCGTACGAGCATAAACAGGTTAAGCTTTCACAAAGCTTATTAAAACAAAGAGAAAAAAGCAGCTGTGACTCGCAAAGCTTAACTATCCGCGGTGTAATCTGACTCCACTCGACTTTAAAGCAGTGAGGCAACACCTTAGTTAAAGCTAAACATCAGATTTGTAAAAAGTTTTTGTTGAATCGCAAAAGTAAAAATATTCCCCCATGTGGAAAATTGACATAGAAAGGAGTAACTCATGCTATTTTATAAGAAAAAAAAATCCTAAATAAATCAGAAAACAACGAGAGAACTTATCTCTCAATTTTTCTTGTTTTTAAAATATGAAAAAATCTGAATGAAGATGTGAGAAATCCTTTTCTGGGATTGTGTGATGTGATGTCACATGTGGGGTTTTAGTGCCCCCTCGTGATTAGAACTGTAATTATTCGTCTTCCAGTTTAGAAGAGTTTTTTTTATACTCAGCAAACCATACAGGAAGAAAAAATATAGTGTATATATATATATATATATATATATATATATATATATATATATATATAGTAATATAGAATTTGAGCAAATTGCTGAGGCTGAAAGGTAATCACCTGTTTATGTTAAACAGCTAAAATGGAAAACTGTTAATTTGGTTCCAATTAAGTTGGTTCATTCAGGTTGACCTGGTTGGAACCTCATACTTACACGACCGTTAAAAAAAATCCTTAAATCTAGAATACAAGTCTGAGTTGCTGATCTATTAAGCTGTCATCAAACTTTGACAAAATAATAATGACAGACTAAGCTTTATTGTTAAAGATATATCATGTGGTTAGTATGTCTTACATCCAACACAAGAAAAGAACACAAACGAAAAATAGAGGTTTAACTAAAACCATTAAAATGTTTAAAAAAATCTGTAGAAAGTGACTTGTGCATGACTGAGGTCAGTAATGGCTGCTGCTGCTGCTGCTCTGGGGTAGGAACCATTTCTGCCTCTGTTGGTAATGGTTTTTATTATTCTGAACCGAGGTTTGGACAGTGAATATAAAGGGTGGCTCTGGTGCGTGTGCGTGTGCTGTGGGCTTTTTCTGGGATCCAGCCCCGGCAGTTTTGTGTGTTTCCCACCAGCTGGTAGTAGATAGCGGCACAGTTAGTCAGGATTGACTCACCAGCTGGTTCTGAGTTTAGCTTCTGTGTGTGTGTGTGTGTGGCCCCCCCACACACACACACGTGCGTGCGTGCGTAAAACTAGTCAGATCCACATGGCTGCAGGGGCCACAGTTGCGTTTTCAGACTGGTGATCTGATGCTGACTTCTTTGCGTGTATGTATCCTTTCTATCATGTTTGTCTTTTCCTGAAGACCTTATTGGAGTTTTTTTTATTATTATTAAATATTATGATTCACATATCATTGATCTGATGTGAGGTTCACTCACGCAGTGAGATAAAACGTTCCCTCTGTACTTTCTTAGTTTATATTTGTCCAGAGGGGGGCAGTGTTGCTCCATGTCATCCAGCCATCCTGCGCGTCCATGAACCTCATGATGACGCTTTTTGTGCTCATAGACAGCGTGGTCATCTCCTTCCGGACTTAAAAAAAAAAAAGAAAGAAAAAAAAAGACATGATGATCATTTTTGGTCTAAAAACAAAGGATGCAGTCTCCTAGATATGATATGAGCAAGTGAAAAGAGCAAATAACACTGATTAGTGCTTTGCTTCTAGACTTTTATCATCGTCGTGTGAGCGAAATTCTCATGGGACTTGAGCAAATCATTTTTATTTTAAAATTAACGTTGAAGTTGTAAGGGTGATATATGACATGTGTCTGTATTTGAGTGGAACGGTTGTCAAACATGGAGTTTTGTTGCAATGTTGCAAAAGAAAAAAACAACGAATGAGACTGTTGGTGTATTTTTTTTTTTTTTTTTTTGACTTGCGTGTGTTTTTTTTTGTCGTGTGTGTGTGGGGGCCCCATGGGGCCCCCACACACACACACACACAGGACAAACGGACTTCTCAGTGTTCTCTTAGTGACACACTTATAGTTAGTAGCTGTGTTTCAGCTCTGAACAAAGCCTTGTGCACAGCACATCACACAGAATGAAACCTTTAATCCGTAGGTTATAATCTTAGCAACTCACACACACACACACACACACAGACACACACACACACACACGTGTGCACGCACACACGTGACATCAAGTTCTTGACAAATCCTGTTTTACAAGGTTTTAAAGTGCTCATTCATGTTTATAGTAAGTGTGTCATGTGTTATGAATCAATGATCTCTTTGTGCGTCCATCCTTGAGTGTCTTATGTGTAAGACGTCCAGCCCATTTTTAAGTGATACCTCCCTAAAACTAGCTAAATGAAGAAAAAGAGGCAGAGTTGTTGAAGGTTGCAGCGCAGAACAATCTCTCCTCCAGCTGGAGAGCAAAAGGCCCCTAAATCACCACGGCTGGGCAGAAGTATTGAACAAAAAACTGATTTCTGACATTGATTGTGACCTGAAAACTGCTTATTCTGCATTAGACAGGAACTAGGTTGATGAGTGTGTTTTACTTGAATGAACATTTGCAGTCTAAAGGTCTGACTTTAACCCGATGGCAGTAATTTGTCCGCTCTTTTGCAAAAATGCGGGATTCTCCTGATGACGGTGGTGATGGTCAACTGCACAACTTGCCTCAAGACAGCAAATCCCATTTTTGTCCACTTTTTGAAAGGGAGAATTTGAAGGAAACTATTCGAAGGTGAAGGTGCAATTATAAGACCAGCTTGTCCTGTGAAGAGCGTGAAATGTGCGCCTTTTTTTAGCACAGAACACAAAGTCTCTGAGGAAAGTTGCGGGTCAGAAGGCGCCACCTTCGTCACCGGTCGAGTCCAGCCACGAGCATCATCTCAGCACAGGCTAGGTGATTTTACACCTCAGTGCTCCTCACACTCATCTGAACGACAGATCCATCAGTTCTGCTCAGGTCTTTGTTGATGACACCAGTCAGCCTGCCTCTTTGTTAATATCTTTTTTTTTTTAATTCATATTTGCGGAAGAAATGCATGTCATTTAAAAAAATGTATACGCTCGTAAAGATTATCCCCAACAAGTCTACTATGTTATTCAAAGGAAAAATTGGACAAAAAAACCAAAACAAAACAGTGACACAAAAGAAGACAAAAAAGGGCTAATAGAGTCAGAGACAATCATTTTATGAATGTGTCAAGGAGCAATCCACGAAAAGAGAGAAGGGGTGGATCTCATCAAGTCAGCCACGGTCTCTGCAGAGAGCAACATAATGGATCCAGTTTTTCCAAGTTGAACCCACTCGAAAGAAGAGTTGGTCTCTGTGCGATTTAACAAGCAAAATGAAGTCAGTGCAGGCTTTTTTGAACTTTTCCAGGACGATTGGATGTGGTCATGTGACCAAAACAGTGTTTTCTGCATTTGAAGGAAAGGTTTGTAGTTTTCATGTGCAGAGATGGAAGTACATTCGGGAAAAACTCCAGTCCAACACTGCAGGACGCCTCCAGCAGACATCTCCAGATGTTCCCACATCTGCTTTGAGGAACCTAGCTCTGATTCAGAACATAGTGATGCATGGTGAAATTCAGAAAACAATGCACGTTTAAATCTGAGGAATTTATGACCAATTTATCTAAATTGAGATGCCAAAAGGAACATTTAAATGTGAAGTCAATATTTCTTCTAAAAAGGGGCAGAAAATATAAGATACACTAAATAGTTTTGTGTTTTCATGTCAACATGTTTGTTGGTTTTTTCTTTTATAGAACAAAATAAATTATTTCAAAAAAGATCAGAGTTTTCTATTCCTGATCAGAGTTTTCTATTCCTGAACCCATCTGGCATTAATAAAAAATAAAAATTACTGGTCAGTTGCGCTGACCAGTAATAAAATTGTAAATTAAATTAGTTGAGGATAAACACGTCTTCAGAATAGTGAGTTTAGAGAATTTAACCCATGGAGGCATACTGTTCTGTATCTTCCAAAAACTGCAGGACATTTATGCAAAAGTTGCAGGGCCCCGAAGGTTTGAGGACGAAGACAGAGAGGATGAGGAAGAGTTTCTTTCTGCAGGCCTTCCGACCTTGGACAGTTCAACTTAAAATGCTATATAACACAAACCTGTTTGGCACAGTTTGTTCTGTTTGTATGATTTAACGATTATTTTTTTTTAATTTAAGCATGCACTGAGCAGGAACAAAGCTAATTGTACTGTACAATCTTCAGGATTGTGCATTTAACAAATAAAACTTCCTGAACCTCTGGATTCTTGAATCACGTAAAGCCACCGGTTTAACCTTGGTTAAAATGTGCCGCCTCGATGCAACAACCGCATAGCACGTACGCGGGTGCCTGTCGAATTTTGATGGAAACATGGAAAAATATTTGTCTGACTGTGGTCTAGGCATTTCTGAGAAGAGGTCTGACTCAAAAATTCAGAGCTGCATAGAGAAAGATAGTGATTTTACTCCGTCTGGAGTCCGACAGAGCTTCCAGCTTCCATCTCGTTCCAAGGCATGTGACCATCCCTGTCTGACCAATGTTAATACATCTCGAGAATGAGAATGTGTGTTTTCCATCTTACACATAGAGCCCCACACGGGTGATGTCATATCGGTAAAGGCAGTAAAGCTCTGACAGTCAACGTCACGGTCACGGACACGATTATGTTATCTGTTATCTCTAAAGATAATAGCCTCCTCTTACAGGGGATATGAGGCAGCATCCCACTGGTACATCGTTCAGAAGAGTGTTGGGGTTTTTTTGTAAAAAACTATGAGTAATGTGCACTGTGTAATTCTCTATCTAGTTAGTTAAAAGCCGAGAGAGCTTTTGCTGCTGTTGACAGGAGAAAAAGCTATTTTGTTTCGTCAACAAAGGACCCTCAACCATCCTAAAACACTGTGAAGAGGAAATTTCACACCAAAGTGATACCGAGCTAATCGTCTGTTTGGATGAGAGCGCAGAAACACGAGAAAACAGCAAACCAACACTACCTTAACACGGTACTTGACCCAAACGCACGCCCTCAGCTCTCTAAAACCTGGTGGGGAGATGTGCTTTTCAGTCATGCAAACAATAAAACAAACTCAGAAAACAATTAAATCAAAAAAATCCAGTAATGGCAGCACTCACCAACCGCCTGACCGACTCAAGGACTTCAGTCGGCCATCAGTTGTGCTTCACTAAGAGGGACAGAAGCAGAGGAAGAATATGCTGCCCTGTTCAGGCAGATAACTCTGGATTAAACCAAGAACTTGAGTGAACACAATTATTAGCAAAACTAGCAGAGCATCAATCAATTTTGAAGAGTGTTCGGCCTCAGACTTTGTCTCAGTGTATGTATGTCTGACCTCAAAAATACACTGAGCACATTAGCTTTGCAACCACGACTTTCACTCCATCCTCTGCTGTCCGCCAAAATACACCAGCTGCACCAGCAAGGTAACTGCGACAGGAAGCTGAAAATAACATCATGTACGACGGCGTGATATTATCACTTTGTAGTGATGTAGATGGAAAACACATTTAACATTGTTAGCATTAATTTGAGTGATTTCAGTGACTAACCATCCCCTCCCACTGCCTTTGAAATCACTTTTCACGCCATGTCTTTTTGATATTATCCTTGTAATTATCCATGTGACACATCATAAATAATTGTGTTGCTTTGCACTTTGATGACGAGTTTTTCTTGGTCTATTGTCTGAAATGATTGCGAGATGACCCCCAACAGACCTATGAGCTGTTGACTTCAGCGTCCCTCGAAAATCCCTTTGGCTCAGTTGAAAAACGATCGTTCTAAATACAGGACTTTTTTATTTTGACAATTTCCTGATGGCTTTCTTTTGTTTTCACACCAGACTTCCTGTCCCGCACGTGATGCATTGCGCTAGAATGTTGCAACGTGCTCGGCCGTCCAAAATAGAAGGGTTGCGTACATTGTCAGAGCGCGAGCGGAGCATGAAGTCATGGCGGAGTCAGAGTCGCAGCCGGTGTACACACACGCGTTGATTTGCATGGAAACGAATCAGCTCCGCAGTCGTGTTGGAGCCGCAACGCGCCCGGTGTATTTTTAGGGGTAAAATAGAAGTAGAAGAGGGTGAACAGAGCAAGCAACCATTTACAGGGAATGAATAGCAGACCCTGAAAACTGTAAGACCCCCCCCCCCCACACACACACACACACACACATTTTTTACTGTGAGTATTTGCTTGCCTACGGGACTGATGCTGAATGGGCCCAAAGAAGATTTGGAAAACAGGCCAGTCATAAAACCTTTCTTCATGTCTTTGACCACTCTGGGCTGTTTAAATGATAGTTGCAAGTTTTTACACAAACAAAGGCGGCTAAAACTCCTAAGAGTTATTTCTGAGAGTCTTAGAAAGATCCAGAAGGTCCACAGGACAGGATTTATTCCTGTAGTTGCCTCCTTGGACGCGATTCTCGAGTGACTGTCTGACCACCAGCTGTGAAAATGCAAGTACTTACAACTGCGATAAGTGCAAACATTTTTATTAGACATTATGCATATTGGTGTATTGTTGCCAGGCAAATAGGGCACCTGAGGCTTGAAGGCAGCTTGGGGCTGAGCAGAGCTGGTCAACGACAACAAGTGGACCTGTGGCCCACTGATCTGCATGCTGGACCTGAAACGCGGAGTGATGGAACACCATGTCAGTGATTTCCAAGAATTACTCTTCTCCGCATTCCTGTTTGTAGTTAGCGGCATGAGCAGCACTGAGGGGAGGGAGTGTGTCACCATGGTATTTGTTGTGAAATGATGTAAAACAGGCTTGAGTGTTTGATGAATAGATTCCCAAGTGCCCGTTGCGTTGATAAGGCTTGTGTTCTCCATCACCATCAGGGTTTAGTCAGTGTGGTTAGAGATCTCCATCTGGGCTCTAGGCTGTTCACCCCCGCCTGCTCTGACTGTTATTAGCACCATTTCTTCTGCAATGGTAAAGACAGAGTTGCCTCCATCAATCCCACCCGCTTCACTCTGCGTATGAAGCTCTCAGACGAGAGAAGTAATGGACAGATGTTGCACATCACGCACGCGCAGTGTGCTGATGGTAAATATTTGCTTTTGTCCTTCAGACGCATTGAAATGTTTTCAAAATCAATGTTAATGTTAAGGCTGCACAGTGGTCGCCTCACAGCAAGAAGGTTCGGGGAGGCACTCCGGTTTCCTCCTATAGTCCAAAAACATGCCTGTTAGGTGAATTGATCCATCTAAATTGACCATAGGTGAGGGAAGGGAAGAAATAAAAAAAGAAGTTGAAGCCAGACCAAAAAGATATTAAGCCCACCCCTGGTTGTCAACAGCAATATTGGCATGTATGACAAAGACGGAGGGTCTCTGAAGAAAACAGCTAAATTGAATGCGGCAATGGGAATGACAAGTGACAAGTGAGCCGCCGCGCTAGATCTGACAGACGAGCTAACGAGTGGAGACCTTCTGTGACAGACGCTCTCCAACATGTCTTGAAAAGGGAGGACACCAGGGACCTAGATGACAGCGCCCTCAACCACGTTAATACACCCCCCGAAAAAAGAAACTAAAGAAAAGAACACCCCCCCACCCCCCCACCCACTCACCCACCCACACACACACACACACACACACACACATTCGACCCCTTTGGCTCTGCATTGGGTGAACAAAGCCTCCCCTCTGCTTTCATCCTTCTTTACATAACTCCAGTGGTTCCCATTTCTGCTCATTTCGGCCCATATTTTAAAAACAATGGGGAAGTGCAGGCTCAGATTCATAAATATGAGCAAGCATTGTGATTACTTTAAATTCTGTGACAAGCTTCCAGTTGACCTTTGTTTCCTCTCCTCTTTACTTCCACTTCCAGGTAACTGAGCTGCGTTCTGGCCATTGGCCAAAGCCGTACAGTCGCAGTTTGGCTAACAAAGTTTCATTTCTCAGATCAACAGTCAGCACCTGCTCCGTCTCTCTGGGACCGCAGTAGACGCTATCGCTGTTGTCCACTTCATTTCCTCATCCTCACAGCTGCTAAATAACGCCTACTGGCTTGAAAGAGAATTTAAATAGCCAAAGCTTCAGCTATAGGATCTTATGTGCTTCTTGAGCCCACCGTCACCTCAAAACATCACATAAAGACCCATCAAATGACGCCCAAAGCCACAGGTGAATGTTGAAGCAATGATGTTTGCTGACCTGAAAGTAACAACTTGATTTCATTTTGGTGAATTTCAAGAACAGATATTCAACACTTAAGCACGTGATTGTATCTTGTTTCTGTGTCAGCCTGGTGATTTGACAATTTTGTCTTCACATCAGCTTATTGGCAAACTTTAGAAACTATATATAGATTTTAAAAAAGGGTTTAACTTTAATAATAAATTCTATATGTAGTGTACAGAGCAGGCAGACATTTTTCAGACTCAAGAGAGAATTAAGACATTTTACGGATTAAATTAACCCCTCAACACTTGATTTTATATACTATGATTAAAAAACTTCCTGGGTACGAATATAATAAATACATATGGAAAAGGCACCAACTGGCATCAGGGGAAAACCTATACCATGTTGGATGCATTCCAAATGGAAGTTGAGGGGAATTAGTGAGAACAGACATTAAGGGTTGAAATCAGAATATTACATTAACAGCCTGACTGTTTGCACTGACTGTTGTGCTCGGACTAGGCAGAAGGCTCACCTTCTCACAAGACAATGATCCACAGTCAAGTTGCTGCATTTAGGGCAAATTAACCAAAGTTGAATATCAATTATAGTTGAATATCATTCACATTTGAAGAAAGCTGAGGCAAGGGTGAATACCGCCTCAACTGAAAAGGGAGTAGGTCCACAATGGATCCAATCTGGCGGGAGCGGGGGGATGGGGGGGGGGGGCTTTAGAGAAAAAGAGATTTCCAAAGAAGCCAAAAGTAAAAGTATATGGCATCCGTGTTTGGAAACATCTTCATACCTTTATCATCTCTGCCTGAATGCTTCCCAGACTGTTTGATGTGACAGAAACATCGGAGCTGCTACGAGAGCGGAGGATAGAATTCTGAAGCCTCGATTATCTCAGCGTACTGGCAGTGTGCAGTAAAATGGGGTTAAGGTGAAGCAGCATCAAAGGAGAACAGAGTGATAATGACATCCTGGAGGGTGCATAAATATTTCAGAATGCTGGGAGAGACGGAGGCACTTTAGTAAACATTATGCGCAGTGTCTTTTATAAATTCATAAACTTCTGGCCGACTGAGTCAGGTGAGGTTGCCTCCAAACCAAAACCACAGAAAATGTTCGCTCCTCGATTTAAAGATGGAGGTCAGAGAAGTGACACACGTAAAATTCACTTAGCATGCTGATTTGTCCACATCCTTTCCACCTGAGCCCTTAATCGCCTCCGTCTCGATACAATGGAATTCAATTGCCTGCCAGAGGAGATGCTCAGGAGGGGCGGCGAACAGAAGCCCACAGGATTTTGGTCTGATGAAGGCAAACTGTTGAGTGTTTGACAGAAAAACATTACGTGCACTCTTCCTCAGGAAATGCACCTGTCGTTCCTCGTGGGTGTGACACACCTCAAAGAACATTCTGGACACCTGATCTGTCACGTTGACTTGGCCAGCACATTTAAAGAGGCGTACCGACACCGTGGGCTTCGTGCCACAAGCTGGGACTCCCACAGCTACCACTGAAAAAAAAAATTTAATTAAAAAGACAACAGGGTCTAAATACAATCTCTGGATAATATCACTCCTTAAATCTGAAGGACAGTGCTAGAGATCACATGACGGCAAACAGCGTTGAGAAATAAGGAAGAAGAAAGGCAGGCAGAAAAGTTCAGCCTCACATTAGACAGATTTCAGTGTGAGTTTCTGCCAAGTCAAGGGTGACAGATATTTTGAAGTAGAGCGGAGATGGTTTGGAGGACATCCCAGAGCCTCGAAACACAATCCCTGCACTGCAGGGCCTGAACTCTAAAGAAAAATACACACAGGCACATCAACACACTGCAAAAGGCAATGGTGCATCTCAGCCCATAATTAGAGCAAGGCATACTTCCCTAATTAAACAAATTTACCCAGCATTAATTGGAGAGGATCATTACATCTCCTCCCAGAATGTTCATCAAAAAGTCGTCTGGAAGGCCTGGTTTCCCAAATGGTGACAAATCTTCCTCATTAGGCCTTGGTTTCCACAGCATTCCTTATAATTAAGCCTTAGGCAAACTCTAACATGTACACAAACCCGGAACTGAAGCATTTTCTGATATTCCCCCACCAGGATTGAAGTACATGCTGGAAATCAGACCGAAATAAAATCATAATAATAATTAGGAGGGCTGGGCCTGTCATCTATCCACGTCATTGCCGAGACTGTAATGAGTCTGCTGTCATGCTGGTTTCTCCTCGACCGGGACCGTCGGACTCATTAGCAGAACTCACCTGTCCCCACCACCGTGCCAGAACATGTTCCCTGCTGGGCAAGCCCTGTCGCCGGCCTGTGCCAGACATTTCAGTGGAAGAGAGAAAAGCATTCTGGTCCTGACCCAAGAAGGCCTGAGGACAGCAACACGTCCCAGGGTGGACAACAAGGACTACAGGACAGGCAGGGAAAGTAGAGGCTGCCTGTCATTTCAGCAAGTAAACACCAACGCTTTATGTTAGTCAGGAAATGTCCTGACCTAAACCCAACAACACAGGTTCATGCAGGGTCACGTGGATTCTGATCTTGTTGTTCAGACCAATCGGTGCTAATTTAACAGTGTTTAGGATTGTCAGAGATAAGCTCAAGGGGGACAACTGAGGCGTGAAACCAGCACTCAGGTAACCAGGGGTGGGGATCTCCAAGTGCCGCACAGCGAGGAGATATTATATTAGATATATTAGCATATTTTAAGTTTGCCTCTCTCCTCTGCAGAGGCTCCCCAGCCCATGCGGAAGTTCCTTTTAGTTCTGGACCTGGACTCTTGTCATGCCTTTTCTTCCATTGTTTCAGTCCCGGTCGTGTTGCAATCCAGAGGGAGCATCTACGCAAACCGCAATGGTCGCCAGCCAACCTCCACCCTCGTTTCACGCCAGACAAACCACTCGCTCAGGGAAGGTGAACTTTTGGATTTTCATTGGTCTGTCCAAGCTGCTTCGCCAATAGAGGTTGACCAGCAAGGACCACTCAGGCAGCAGTTGGGCTGAAATGATTACGCAGCTTTGCTCCATTCAACCTACAGGTGACTGCATTTTGAGGCTTAGCTGTGAGAAATTTTTGGTAGTCTTTGACCAGTACCTGTCCTTTAACTCGTACAAAGAGTACCTTTTTTCATTGCCAGATGAGGAAAAGATGGGCTTGTTTCTTTAATTCATTTTCATCTTTTTCCTTGTTTTCTTATCACGTCCACAAGGTTTTTGTTTATTTCCAGCCCAAACTGGAACAAAACCAAAGAGGGTTGTATGAAAACATACTTTTCTAATATAATTCTTTAAGTCCGTTTTATCTCTTCCTGTTTCATGCTGTTCGCTGGCTTCCCCACACACATCATCTCCACATGCCTGTATCAGGAAATCCAGCACGCTCTGAGAGTCCTGCTAATGCAGTGACCCAGTGTTTTCTTACCAAGTTTCATTATTATATAATAAACACACATTTCCAAAATATTTTTGGATATATAACAGAGGAATTTACCCAATTAAAATGATTCATGTGAATATACAGATCTCTGGTAACTACTAAAAGATTACCTGCTCAGATCTGGCGAAAAAGCCTTAAAACTCTGCATGTGGAGAAGCAGCATTAGTGACATCTTTACTTTACATGAAAAACACCTTACTTGCAATATGGGCCGAGCTTCAGCACTTCCATAAATGTACAACTGTGACAAATGATGCTTCAACAATGCTTTAGTAGAAAGACAGAAAAGAGAGCTATAATGAGACTTAGCATTCATTTTTAGCTAGCTGCAGATAGCTGGCAGACCGTGACATTCAAGCGTGACCATTCTAGGATAAGACATTTTTTTATTCTCGTGGAACGACAGCCTAAAACAGTCGTTTTAAGAGCAGTGCTTTTGCCGATTCAGTAGATCACAACACAAAGAAGCTGCTGAAGCAGCACAATTATTGTTTATTTTCTGGTGGAGACATCGGTCTCAGGTTAGCTAACCATCAACACTGTCCATCAATATGATATCGTTAGAGTTGCCTGTTTCTCTTCCATTAGTAGCTAATGGAAAATCTGCAGACACACAACATTGCCAGCCAGTGTGATGACCGACACTAACCTGATAAACTGTTATACCATCAGAAAAAGGCTTTGATTCTTCCAGACCACAATTTCGTTGTACCACGCAATGACAATAAAAGCATTCTATTCTATTCTACATGGCCTGGTTTCGTTTATGAACCACAGACCAACACACACCAGGAGTCTGCGAGCTTCCTAGCTTGTTAAATTTACGCAAACGTAGACAAACATTGCTCAGTTAGTGATTTGGTACGGGATCTCTTATAAATATTGTGCTTCAAATACATGACTTTTCTCCATCTGTTGTTATGGCAACCAGAATGAAAATTAAATTGTAAAACTGAAATGACAAACCCTGAAAGTGAACCATTCTGCATTAAGAAGGGATCTCACAGGCAGAACCAGGAGTCAAGCTAGAGACCAGAAACTGTAATCTAGCTAAATCTGTGAGACATGGAACTGCTAGATAAACGACATTATTAATCACGTGGCCTTTAGTGTTTTCATTACACTACAGCAGGATTACAGTCGTGGTTTCCTTCTTTCCTCAGATGTCATAACTGTAGTGTCAACCACAAAGCTCCCTAACTCCAGCTGCTCTTTACAAAAAAACCATTGATTTTCTTGTGGGTATGGTGCACGCAGGTGTTGGAAAAGTCACAATGTATGGAATAATGGGGTGTGCAGTGAAGGATGACAGAAGGCTACAAGGGAAATGAAGGTGGTAATTCATATTGATTACAGTGAGGCTCGAGCTAAAGCAGAACGGGGAACGAGATGTGCCATCCCCGTCGTTATGACACGCTGACACCATTAAATATTTCAAAGACCAAACTCGACCAAACCACAAAACCTTGTAGTTTAGAGAGAACATTGGGAAAAGGTCACCGCTCTAGGCAACGAAGCAAAAGACGCAGGAAACATGGTGAACAAACTTTTTCCAGATAGGCACCCTTCCTTCAGCAAAAAGAAGCAATCTACTAGCTTCCTGGCTGTTTTTCCAACTAAAAGATTAGGACAATATTGACCCAGCATCATAATTTATCACCAGCATGACCACTGAATTCTTTGTGAGGAGCTTCCAGCTTATCCAAAATGGTGCAGTTAGTTCTGACGGGTATTTTACAAAAGAGATCACATGACTCCTGCTGGCTTCTCTTCATTGGCTGCCCATTAAATCAAGAATAGTCTTTAAAATCCTCCCCCTGAACTACAAGGTCCTCAGAGGTCAGCTCCATCCTATCTGGAGGATCATACCAACCCAGTAGACCGCTCTGCTCTCAGAATGCTGGTTTACTGCTGGTTCCAGAACCTTTAACAGTAGAACATCAGCCATTAGGCCCCCTGCTGTGGAAGCAGGTACCTCTCCAGGTACAGGAAGATGTATCCCTTTAAGAATAGACTTAAAACCTTCCTTTGTAGTCACTATTCTAGTCAGGATAATTATCATATTTGGAACAAGCTCACCTCACTTTTAGTCTACTATCTTAAGTTACAGTGACCATAGATACATGATCACCTGACAGGATTCTGTCACCTTGATAGTTCATGGGTGCATCTCCTCCTCTCCTCTCTTCTTTCCTCCCCTTTACTTTCTTCTCCCCTCTCCACTTTCCTCTCTCCACTCCACTCAGCTCCTCTCCACTCCACTCCTCTCCTCCCCTCCTCTCTCCTCTCCTCCTCTCCACTCCTATTTTTCTCTCCTCTCTTCTCCCCTCTCCTCTCCACTCTTCTTCCCTCTTTGCTCTTCTCCTTCCTTCTCCCCCTACCCCTCTGTCCATCAGCCTGGTCCTGCTCAAGGTGGTTTCCTGGTAAAGTGTTTTTCCTACCACTGTTGCTGTTGTTGGAGGTTTCTTTGGGTTTCTATAAAGTATCTAGAAACAATTTTGTTTGAAAAAAAAAAGAAGCAGAAGAAATACATAATAAAAGGTGAATTGAATTGAATTAAAACAGCGGCAATCCATTTAGGGGGACAAATCCTACAAATATAAAATCACTGGCACTTTCAGACTATTGAAAGAACAGGTAGTGTGCATGTCATAGATGACCAGCACCATGAGCCATCAGCGCTGTTTTATGCTGAGTAAAAAACAGGAAAAACATCTATTTTCTGGAGAGTAGAGCAAAGGTTCAGGGTTGCTTGGAAAGGGTATTCTAGGATGTTCTTCTATACCTGTAAATATAGGATCCATTGGAATTGTCACATGTTGAAACACAGCAAGTCTTCAGGGGAAATTCTGGAGAAACTCTTGAGATAAAGCTGGTGTGGCTCACTGAGAACTCATGTCTGTGTCCACCAAAGCTCGGCTGAAAGGCCACGGGGGTGCATCCATCTCTTCCTTTCAGCAATTTCCGTTTTATTCGCTGCTCTGTCACACTCGGCATAAAGCACTGCGCCTGGTGAAGCTTGCTCATCTTCCACTCCAGGGATTCTTTCAGAGTGTAAAAATAGATAAATGAAAGCATCATGAGCTTTTGAAAGCCCCATTTTGTCCCAATTAATGAGAATGTGTTGGCAATGGTGTTGCTGCATGTGATGTGCAAGAGGTTGCCCTCCTTCACCTTGTTTCCCGCAGAGCACATCAAGTAGGATGAAGCTGCCGACAGTGAATTCCATTTGGAGCGAGCCCATTTTCTCTGGAAGACATTAAACCCCACCCCCACACCCTGGAAACAGAGCACTTGCAGAATCGGGATAAAAGATACATAACAATGAGCGACCTGGAGTTATGGACTATTAAGGTGCTGCATGAATGCAAGCTGAGGTCTGACAGCTGGAAGGGAAATTCAGATCTCTCCACACGTTCATCACACTTGAAAAACGAGAAAAAAAAACTTTTTTGAGAAGTGAATTAGTCTTTGACTAATCCAACTTCCTCAGCTGGGGGCAGAAACGCTGAGCAAATGCTCAATTAAAGGGAGGTTGAGCGAATAAGGGAGTCAGGTACTAATAACATAGAGATGGAAGGACTTGCAATTGGCGGGTGGACACACACACACACACACACACACACACACACACACACACACACACACACACACACCATTTCTTCTCCTTTAATAATTGGCCTTCTTCCTTGCATCTTCACAGATGCCCTTTTTCAAACTGTGCAGTAACAGGAAGGAGATGCACGAAAGGCCGAGTACTTTAGCTCAAATGCAGGAAAAATTAGCCTGCCTGCACGGATAAATGTTCCAACCACTCACGGTGCACACCGTGTCCAGCCTGGCAGGTCCTAGTGGGCTCCTTTGTTGTTGCCCCCAGGCTGAGTGGTGCAGCCACTGCACACAAGAGTACAGATGAACATTCACTCGATAGCAGCAGCATATCTCGAGTCCATCTAGTGAGGAACAGCTGGACTGTTGACAGCATCTAGAGATGTTTCTCCTCTCAGAGGAGAGGCTTCTGCAGTTCTGGCTACTTTGGTGGGAGTATTTGTGTCATATTTGGATCAAAGGGCTGACTGGCTGTCACCAAGTAGTTGCTTTCATCTGGATCTGTTGTGAAGGGTCGTCAGCTGGTCAGAGGCCCACATAAACCACTCGATGGGGGTGCCCGTCAGGTGAGCCGTTTGGGTCAGATGTCCCAGGAGAAAGTAGAGTGTTTGCACCCAGGTGTGAATGGGCACTGACCTGTTTGGGTGTGGAAGAGAGGTTCAGCCTTAGGCCTGACAGTGATGGCTTGTCTTACCCATCTTTCAAACCATCTGTGTTCTTTAGCTAAATTAATGTTGCTGTCATGGAGCGAGTGGCCTTTGACCCTACGGAGCAGGTGAACACCTGAGTCTAGAGGAGCCGGCTCTCCTGAACTGAGTCATGTGTTTTTAGCTGATATTTGGTTTCTCCATCTGGTCTGTGCCAAGGAGAAAGGAGGAGTTAGGTGTGTTTTCTGTGATCACAGCTCTTCCCAAACTTGAAAAACTTGATCAAACATTGAAGAGTGCAAGGGACAGATTAACAGAGAAAAACAGAATGAACAAGCACTTATGTTTAATTTGCACACATAAACCTGGTAATACAAACTTTAGAACACTACCAATAAAAAATACAATGTTAATTCATCATTCGTTTTTTGCACACATAAACCTGGTAATACAAACTTTAGAACACTACCAATAAAAAATACAATGTTAATTCATCATTCGTTTTTAAAGTTGTTTGCTGCCAGTTGCGTCTTCTGATGGATCAGGACCTGTGTTGTGTTTGTAGGTGGGTAGGTTTAATCTACTTGTAATACAGTATATCAAACCTCCCTACCTTTTGAATATTTAAAGCATCAAATGCTTCTTTGATCTTGTTTATGACCTGTCTTATTGATCCTTTGATTCATATGACCTTGTAGAAACACCAAAATGCCACACATCTTTGTAGCATGTGGCTGCCCTCTGCTGGTCTGGAGTGCATTCTGCGACTGTTCACTGAATTTTGGATTTGACGCAACAGTCACAAAGGTCAGAAAAGAGATGAGTTAGAGTGATCAGCCAGTTCCCCTCATCATTGTAATCATTATCAGCAGCAGCAGCAGCATCTTCATCAGCGCACATGTGTGAGTGTGAACGTGTTGAGTAGGAACCGAGGCATCTTTGTCTACAGATGTTTCCCGTTAGTTTTTACTGCATTGAGGCCAGTGGGACTGAGCTGTGCTGCATACAGGCTAAGAGGGAGCAACATGGTAGCCATTATTTATGCTGCTGTCATGACTTTGTGGGTATAACAACAATTCTAGGGGTAAAAACTATTTATCCCCACGGTCCTATTTCCATTCAGTCATTAGTGAGAGTGAAGAGATGGAAAAAGCCCTCAAGAAGGAGTTTTATAAAGTTTTAAATGAATTCACGTAGAAACTCAAGACTTAAAAGAAACCATCGGAGCAGTGAGACTAACGTGCTCATTATTGTGAGTAATAACAGGCCCGGTAGCTTGACAGAAGAAAATAACACAACATATTGAAGGAGGGTGATAAAAGTGAAGAACCGCTCGCAGGAATGACTGTCCATTAGCGAGCGTTGGTGGTCACTAAAGGTAGGAGCTCCGTACGGGACAGATTTACAGCAGCTCTGCTGGCTGGTTCACGCTAAAGCTCATGCTGCCGTGGGTGGAATCCCTCCTGTGGGAATGAATAACTGCTGGGGTAACACACCTATCATGCAAAAGTGGCTATTGAGTAAGGAAAAACACCTTAGATTAAAAGTCAGATCCGTTGGCAAAAAAAAAAAAAAAAAAAAAAAA
>BJFM01000039.1:34654-70957 GCA_016586285.1 Arothron firmamentum
GCGGAGACACACACACACACACACACACACACACACACACACACACACACACACACACACACACACACACACACACACACACACACACTGTCTACCTCTCATGTTCTTCAGAGAAGTAGAATTATTCAACTGCAGCTGGGAAAAAAAGGACTTTCATTTTCTTCCAAATACATGTAGTAAAATATGGCGGAAATGTTCCGTATTTGAAAAAGGTTAACTGTCATTCCGGTGTGAGTTCCAACTTTTGGCTTTTAACTGATGTAAATTAGAATGAACCTGCTGTTCTATCATCATTCTAAATATGTACTGGAGGAGCCATTTGCTAGTGTTAGGGTTAGCTGAAAATGAATAAAAGCAAATGCGCTACAGTTCATGTCCCGTTGTGGCCTCCTCTGAGTGGAGCTGTACGGCCCAGCTTCTGCACCCAGCCAGCATTATTATTTTATTCTTCATATACGTTCACATTTTTTACACACTTCTATTTTCACCACTTCCACTCCGAAATTACTTCATGAATGAATGACTGATGTTTGTGGAAGCTGCTTCCTGCTAATTTGTAGCTATCTAATAGAACAGTGATGTTTTTGGAGCAGTGTGTGAGTGCACAGAAGTCTGAATGTGGTGTGTGTGTTCTAGCTATATTGCTAGTAACAGGAAAGCAAATGAAGTTGACAAAAATTGAAAAGAGAGAACAGTTCATTGTTTAGTTTGACAAATATGCTGTTGCGGTTTGGTTTGATTGGTAAAAATAGTTTGTGTTTTAAGAATGAGACTTGGAAAAAAAAACCCGCATTGATGTCATTCGCATGTCTGGGCGCAGGCTGGAGGTGATTCTGCGGTAAAAGAGCAGAATAAGGAGCAATTGAATCTGGTATTCGTGTCACTTTTCTGTCCGCGCTGAATCAGACTCAATGGTGACGAATGTACTGAAGATCTGCTGGGAAAAATCTGACTTTTCTCCTTCATTTAACAAAAAAAACAAGAGTTTTTAAGTGGGTTTTGCCTGAGGTCGATTTGTCAGCTCTTTTTGCTGATGTGCTGCATGAAGCCGCTCCGACCGGCTAAAGATGCAGATGAAAACGATGCAGCTTCGCCGTTTGTCATCCGCTTATCTCCGATTGCTTCAGCAGCTTTGCAACGGCTGGGCCTTCCAACCCGGGTCTTTCACTGGGATTACTGGAACCTGCTGCTGTGGCCACTTAACTAAACACAGTCACATTATTCTGCTTCCCTTCATTAATGACTTCTGTTTTAGCAAGATTAAAGTCAACTGTGTGTGAAATATGGCTCACATGTTGTTCACTAATTAGCGTCTTAAGGACCTTTTTCCTCTGTTGGCTGCTGCGTTAATGGGAAGCCTGGCGTGTTTCTGGATGAGCAGGAGGCGCCCTACAGAGATTCACAGCTCATTTAGAGCGATGGTAGTAGATTTGATATTTTAACCACTGGCCCAAAACACAGGGCTATTTTCTTCTCTGCCTCATATCTGCAGTTTGGATGTTGAAATTTATTGTCATTATACACAAGGTGAGATGGAGGGTTGGTTCTGCGCCACTGCAATTTCACTGCGCATGCAGGAGAGATCTTACTAGCATAATAGAGGGATCAAACACACATTCCCTACCTATTTATTTTATTCATGTCCTTTATCTAACCAGATATATATATATAAAAAGAACTCACTGGGTTTGAGAGTCTCTTTCAAATGACTGAAGGTCAGAAGTTTTGTTTTTGTTGCATTTTAAACCACTTTAATTCCGACAGATTGTGTTGGCCAATTGCAGTTCTGCAAGAGCTTTATAGAGTGAAGGAGCAGAAAACACAGTGTCATCTGCATAAAACTGGTATGACGCATGATGAACTTGCTGTGAGGCAATAGCACTAAAGGCTGTCCCACTGCTGGAGAAGTGAGATCTCATCAGGTTTGTTGTTCTGAGTGCTAGGTATCATACTAATGTATGATATGTTGCATTTTTAGTAAACCCAATATTTTTTGGCTGTAGCATTCAAGCGTTAGAAAATTAGGTTTATAACTGTGTTCATCTTATTGGTCTTTGATGGAGTTCCTTAAAAACCATACTTCACTTCTGTCAATAAACTTGACTTGAAGCTAAATTACAGCTTTTCTTTTTAAGTAGGAGTATCAACACAAAAGCAGCCGTGTATTTTTATTGACTGGCTTCTCCTGAAGTTCTCGCTGCTCGGTACCACCGACACATGAACCACTGAAAAAGGAGTAGAAAAAGGAGGACGAAATGTTAAAAGTGAAACGGCTTTAAAACTAAAAGTTTAGCCAGCATCAGTTGCAGGTCAGATAAATGGCAGCTGGGTGGATCGCTTCTCCACTGTGATGCAACATGCGCTGTCATGTTGTCAGGTGACACTTAAAGGAGCACCAGTGACACTGACACAGCGGTGGACACGCATCTCTGTCACAGGAGAATGGGTGCAACACTAGAACACTGGGATGGGGACTGGGGGGACTGGAGAGGACACAAGTGAACTGGAGGGGACGTGGGGGACTGGAGGGGAATTAGGGGTCTGGAGGGGACTTGGGGGACTGGAGGGGACTGAAGGGAACTGATGGGACTGGAAGGGTCGAGGGGGAATTTGGAGGGGACGTGGGCAACTGGAGGGAACACAAGTGAACTGGAGGGGACTGGGGGGACTGGAAGGGACAGGGAGAAATGGAGGGGACGTGGGGGACTGGAGGGGGTCCCCCACTTGGAGGTCTGGAGGGGACTGAAGGGAACTGGTGGGGACTGGAAGAGACGAGGGGGAATTTGGAGGGGATGTGGGGGACTGGAGGGGACACAAGTGAACTGGAGGGGATTGGGAGGACTGGAAGGGACACGGAGAAATGGAGGGGACATGGGGGACTGGAGGGGACTTAGGGGACTGGGGGGGCCTTAAGGGTTTGGAGGGGACTGGAGGCACTGGATGGACTGGGGAGACGGGGCTGCTTTCTAGTGAAAAATGGGACCGTGTGCTGGCAGCTGGGGCATTTCCAGGACGCTGTCATTTGGACCTTACACCCAAATGCTCAGCGTGACTGTCCAGGGCAGCTGACTCTCTCTGACGCCTCTCCGTCAGTAACTGCATGTGCACGTCTTTTGTACGTGTACTTGTATAATAACAAACACACACAGGTTGCAGGTTAGGAAAAGGAAACTGTCGTGCGCCAGCAGGAAACTGACACGATGAGGTAGAAAACCACAAGTGACTTGTTCTGCCCAAACCACGTGTATTCATCCCAGCATCTGGTTCTCAGACTTACCTGCTCCTCATATGCTGCTCTTTCCTCTAGACTGTTCTTCTTCCGTACGTATCTATTCTATTTCCGTTTCAGTGTGATGGATTTTGGATCTCACACAAGCTGAGACAGATTTATTTTTGCTTCCACCTACATGGGTTTAATATTTATTCCTCTAACAAGACCTCATCTACTGAAATGATATCAAAACTGAAGGTACTACACAGGAAACACGACGGCTGGCATATAATTGTAGGTGGTGATTTTAAAACATTTCCAGATGACACCTACAGACACCGTTGATGTCTTCTTAAATCAAATCAAACACAGAAGAACCTGATCTCTTTTCGTCGCGCCAACCTTTGCTTGGCTGGTGCGTGGCGCTTTTGGCAGCCCTCTGTTAAAGAATTCACCTGGCATCCTTCAAATCATGAAGACTTATTTTGAATATCATCCTCTTCCCTTCAATTTGTTAAAGAAATCAGCCACATTTGTGCACCTTTATCAGTCCAGGAGTAGATCATTTTCCAACTAGCCACCAACTAGGAGTCCTCTGGTACATGAAGTTACTGGAAATTTGTTCTGTTCTAAATGTTTGTCTCCTACAGTTAAAGATCTCGTTAGAGAATCATAATATGTTATTGTTTGTTTCAAGCACAAGAGTCGAATACTTTATTGGTGGCTGTAAAGCTAGCGAGTGTATCAGGAACAGGAAGAGAACAATAAATGTGGATGTCATCATTCTGTCTGATTAGGTTAGAAAATTCTGGAGCAGCACAGCTGCAGAACCTTCAGGACCAGTTCACATGATTATTCTGTGCTGTTGCAACACTGTGCCTTACTGGTTTCCTCCCAGCTAGGCCTCTGTCACTCCCTTCCCCCACATGATGCTGATCCACACTGAAATTAGCCAGCAGAGTTTTTGAAAGGAGAGAGAAAAAAAAAATCTGCTGGCTAGGTTTGCATCAGGAAGAGCTTCTGATCGCAGACACTGCGGACGCTCAGGCCGCTTGGAAGGACTAGTTTTGTCAGTTATGATTCATCAGCGGTTCAGAGGTTTCAAATGCCTCCAAGATGCTGTCATTGTGGGGAAAGAGGCAGAGACGAGGTCAGGGTGGTTGGAGTCCAGCTGAAGATGCTAAAATCCACATTTCCCCCTCGACTTGGCTGGAACAAAGAAGACTTGATTTTTATTCACAGAGAAAGCCGAGGGGATTACGGCTATATATTACTTTTTACCTTCTTCACCTCACTCTCCCCTTGAGCAGGAAAAGGGACATCGGGCACAAATATGTGCCATTTTCCTGGCTAAGCCCCAAACAAGACCATATGTCGCTGTTTGCATGTCGCTATTCCATTGTTTTTGATATCCATCCATCCATTGTTGTTATGTGATACTATTATCAAAATGGCTATTGCAGTTAGCTCCCCTCCATCTATATATTCAAAATTTCATGAATTTTGATTATTTCCTGCTTCCTGTCGGTCAGCAGGCTGCTTGCCCAACATCGGAAGCAATGACAAATAAACTGATATTTTAAAAAAAATTGAGAAGTGATACTATACGTGTCTAAAATGGGTGCTTGCTGTGTGCAGATGAATAATTCTCCTGCCTGTCCGGAGCCCAGTATGCATTTCCTTCCCTTCCCAGCATGTCTGGATCAGCTTTTGAAACATGAATGTCGCATCACATCAGAGCGGCTGAAAACATGTGACTGGCTCCGGCTTTGTGCTGGGATTCTCCTGCAGCTGCGTCCCATCTACACGCTCACGTATAAATAAATCCGTTTTGTCGACCCATTTCACAAACAGACACAGCCCAGAAGTTGGAAAGGTCAGGGACTTTTCCCAGGTCACAGGCGTCAATCAGCATGGCAGACGCCGAGTCTGAGCCTTCACCCAAAGCTTCCAGATGGACAGAATCCACACTCACTCATCTTTTTATCCACCCAGATGCACTTTTCACTGGTTAGCTCTTGCGTTTAAAAGCTGCTTGTTCTCTGAAATCGTGCTTCACAAGACCCCTGCACCCCCACCCCTACCCTTTTTAAAAATAGATCCCCTTCTGGTTTGTGATAAATATCACTCCTTTTCCCATCCCTGCTTCTCTGCATTTTCCAATGATTGAACATGTTACAAAAAATAAATAAAAAAACAAAAACAAACAAGGGAGAGTTCATTTAGCTGAAGCACCAGCGTAATCTCCCCTCTAGACAGGCAGGCACGCATCTGCTCCAGGCCTCTGGGATTAACGTCTCCTTCAAGAGGCACCTCCAGACACTGTATGATAATCAATTTGATGTTGTGTAAAGGTCATTCGAACCCCTTTTAAAGAAATGGAGAACTCTGATTAATATTTAGAGCATACATTGATTCTCGGTGACCTTTACGTGGGGGCGGGGAATCCGTTATCTCACAGACAAAATAAATCGGAAAGTCTTCTCGGCGCTGCGCTAACATTTGAACTGCTGCATTCATCATGGTTATCAGCACAGGCATGACGAAGGCAGTCAGACGCATGAGCCTGGACGGCTGTTTGTGACAGGTGAGCTGATTTGTTTACCTGCTCGCCATGCTTAAGTAGACGGAGGCTATTTGGAAGAGCTGAGGGAGGACAGACACCTCTCACATCCTGTAAGGGTGACCTCGGTGTGGTCGAAGGAGATTCAAGGCAAAGCGCACGGTGGAGGGGGTGGTGGTGAAGCACGCCAATGCTGGAAGATTTGTAGCGACAGGAGCCTTATTTATCAACTGTACATACAGCAGAAAGCTGCGCATGACACATTTCCATGCAAGGATCGGAATTTATCAATCTGGACGTGAGCGTATGAAACGCTCAAATCTTACATCAAGTCTGACATCGTGTACGCAAGTTAGAGTCAATGCGGATTCATAGTGCAGCACAATCTTAAAAAAATCTAAAAATAATGATTAAACAAATCTCAAACTGGTCATTGAGAACAGGCAGCCACATATTCCTTACAGATTAAAAAGTAAACAAATATCATTAAATAAAATAAATATCCTTGTCTGTTTTTTTATGGAAGCCTGTTGCATTCCCCTGATAAAAAATAACTCACTCAATTTTCCATGTGCGTTACCGTGGAGCCCAGCGTCAGGGCAGCAACACGTGCACATGTCGTTCTCCAGAGAGTGTTTTTCTGGGCTCCTTTAGCACCAGTTTTCATGCTTCCAAACAGCGCGTTCTTGTTAACCTCCACCTCTGACTAGAGGGGATCATCTTCCAGCTCGGGAAAGTTTGGTTTCTTTCTCAGGTTTCTCCTCTGACTCCGGTGGGCGGGGCCCCTGAAACATTAATATTTAAGGGCGGGACATGTTAATGACGATCGATTTCAGCCGCCGCATTTATCAAGACTGCTGATTCGTACGCTTGATCATATAGGAAATTTTCATGAACCACATCTTCGTACCATGACCATGACTATGTTCAGTCTCTATGCAAGATTGATAAATGAGGGCCTGTATGTTTTCCTGCGATTAGTTTGAAGAACAATGGGGAAATTCCAGCCTGCTCTTAAAAATTAGACTGTGTCAACACTGAGTCTTGAGAAAATCTACGATTTTTCCACAACATTCTCTAACCCTACGGATTCACATAAAGGTGCGCAAATGTCTCACTTTGTGTCGCGGAAAAAATTTCACATTTCAGCAAAAACCAGCAATGATTAGTTTTAGTTTTTTTTTCATCCATTCCCCCCCCAGCATTGATTTAACAGATACACTCAAGGCCACTTTTATGATACATTTCCTTCAACCTGTCACCTGGTTACCTTGGCTTGTCAGCTGCCCGGTAACTGAAGCAAAGCTAGGGGGCGATACCTCATCAACAAAGCATAAAAGTGAATGCTATGCTTGAAAAACCACAGTAATTAGGAGGACAGCTAAAGATTTTGTACATGAAAAAAGAGGAGGGTGAAAAAGAGTGGGTTTGGGAAGACACGGTGTGAATCTGTGTACAGACACAGTCAGACAGCTTGGAGAACGTTTGGGATTTATTGAATGAGAATAAGTATCCAAAATCAAGCAATGATAAAGGGTTTCATAATACTGTGTACTTACAACAGTAGTTCAGAGAACCAGGACATGTGACTATAGAGTCACTAACAAGGGGTGTATCCACTGAAGGTCAGAGGCGAGTGAATGTGATCATCTGGTCCATCTTCTCTGTGTCAGCAGCAGCAGGAGGAGAACACCCGTGAACCTGCTTATGTCTCATCACTTGACTTGTGGTACATCACAAGAAAAGCCTCGATGTCGGACAGGGTGTAATTTTCTTTTGGCTCAGTAATTGGAGGCTGTGAGGTCTGGGGGACAGGTCTTCTGGCACTGGTCTTTTCTGCCTGGTCCAGTTTGAGAAGATGGGGTCTTAGTTTAGATGCTGGTGAGGGTAACCCAGCGGCATCTTTAGTGCGTGGGATCCGACCTCGTTGCTTCTTGACCTTGGTTTTCTTGTCTTTGGTCTTAACAGTTTTTTCGTCCACCTCTTCTGTCTCCTTGTCAGAAGGTTCTTCTTTGGACTCAGCCTGAGCTTCTGTGTCTGCAGAAGTGTCACTTTCAACATCTGACTGTTCAAGCTCCTTGGTGATTGATTGTTGTTGGAGCATTTCATTAATATCTCTCATGGTGTATTTTGGCCCTGCCATAAATGGATAAATTGACCAGGGCCTTCTGCCTGAAAGCCGCTCTGACGGGCCCAATCCCCCCCTGCCATGGCCTTTTCGATAAACGATCTTTCTGTAAACAATCCTTGTTGGCCAAGAATATTTAAGTAGCTCACGCCTTGATTCTAAATGTCTTGTCAGAATTCCAAGGGGTGTTTTTTCAGCATTCTCGAATGCAGTCTGGTAGGATCGAACAGTGGTATGAAACACTGGTACGGGCCTTGTTTGAGCTGAACGCTTCTTGCGCCTTCTAACTGGCAGCTGCAGGTGAGGTGCATGATCCTCTTGCAGGTACGCAGGTGATTCCAAGCGTAATTTGTGATTATATAGCTTCCAAAGTGGTTTTCGCTTTATCTGTCTTTTCTTTCTTGTCAGTTGGTAAGTTAAGGGCCGATACGGCAGTAACACTCTGCAGAGAGCAAATAATTCCTTATGAGAAAGCGATAACACTCCTGATTCACTCTTCATGGCTGCCTTCGGTCCAGGTGTCAGATCTGGCTTTGCGTCTGACTCTGGGATGGCTTCTTCTGGGCTGAGTGATTCCTCGGGATCCTCTTGTGCATCTTCGGTGCTCGTTAGAGGCGATATTTGAGATATTGATTCTGAAGCCCCAGAGGTCTGCAGATGACAGTCTCTTATGCTGGTATCCCATTCTCCTTGCCCAAAGAGTCCCAAGAGGCGGCCTGTTTTTGTCCACATTTTGACATTGTAGTCCAACCCTGCGCTGACTACATGTTTACCAGTAGTGTCACAGAAAACATCCAACACATCAGAACGGTGACCTTCCCAGGATGCCAACAAAACACATGTGCAAACTGGCACATTCCATCCCTCTATGTCCTCAGATGGCCAGTTGGTCTCCATATTAAGACCAAATGTTGTAATGTCCCACAGATAAATCTTTCCAGAATTATCTCCAGTCAGTAACGTTCGCTCTTCGACATCAGTGGACATGGCAGTAATGACCTCGCCTTTATCTTTTAATGCCCTAAACTTCCCCAACAGACCTCCCTCTCTGACAATCGACCAAGCGTAGACGTAGCCAGCGGTAGAAGTCAACACTGTGGCAGTTTTGTCGCTGGCCTGCCTTCTCCTCAGAATTTTGATTAGAAGGCCATTATTCCTGACACCGTTTGTCCAAGTAACAGAAGCTTTATATGTTTTTTCTCTATTTAAGCCACCCTGCGCAACAGGCAAAACACCTGTGCGTCCTTGATCTGTTTTGGATAAGGTGTACATTCGAGGGCTTGTGGTGGAGCTGAACCAGAAGAGAGCCACGGACGTCAAGACATCCCAGACAACAACGTTTCCATTTGTAGAGGCCGTGACCAGGGTTTTCTTGTGCACATCCATGGAAAAAATGTCCCTCAAGTATTCGTGCTCTAAGTATCGGTTTTCATATCCATTGATGCCAAGGTTATAGATTATCTTGGACTTCTTCTGAGATATAAAAACTCTGTTATTTCTGCAGACAATAGCTGTGACTGTACCGGGAATAGTGATGGGCAGAACGGCAAGCTCAGTTCCACTGCTAAAGTTCCACAGTCTTAACAGTCCATCTTCAGTCGCCGTGATTAGTCTGCGATTCGAGCCATCAATGGACAGTGCAGTGAGCCTCATGCAATCTGCACTGGCATTGAATTCTATGACAGATTTTCCTGTTTCAATGTTCCACACTGTCACCGTGCCATTTTGGCAAGCAGATATGACCAATTTGAAAAAGCTGTGGTAGCAAAGTACTTGTATTGGATGCTCATGGGAGGTAAGTGACTCTTTAAAAAGATCTGTTCCTTTTCCCAAACATTTTGCAATATTTGAGTTAGCCAGCACTAGCTCATTGTTGTTGAGATTGTAACACATAGAGGAGATCCGGTCCAATCCCATGTCTTTCACCTTTAGTATCTGTAAGCAGACCCAAGTGGTCTCTGACCACACGTGCACAGCCATGTCCTCAGATAAGCTAGCAAATATTCTCTCTTCTGGGTTACTCATGATATGGGTAACAGGTTTAAAATGACCCGCCAGTGTCTTCTCGGGGATTCTTTCTTCATGAATCCATACTCGCACTGAACCATCTTTACCACCAGTCAAAAGCCGTTTGGTCGAATGGGAATAGGCAACGCAGCTGAAAAACCCCAATAAGCCATCGGACTCAAGGACTATTTTCACAAAGTTGCTGGCTCCTGATGGGGGCAATGACACCACCCCCATTTTCATTGATGAAGTGCCGCACACAGCAAATGTATTGATCGATGGGCAGTATTGAATCTGTCTGCAAGCGTCAAAGAAGATGGGGATTTCATAAGTCATGTATCTAGTTGAATTCTTTGTAAACAGGGTTGAAATGAGAGGATGATCCTTTGTACTGGAGCTGGCGCATGTTTCGCTGCAGAAGAGACCATTTTTTTTGACGTTGTAGGAGATTAACAAAGTCAGACAGCCCCCTTCATCTCCAAATGAAAAGATGGCTTTGGTCCTGTCCGACCAATAGTTCAATGTATTGATGGAGTTCTTCTCTGCAATGAACACATGCTTCAGTGTAAAAGTGTCAAGGGACTTACTGCAGTCATAGAATATCAGCTCTTTCTTATCAGTGGAGATTGCCAGCTGGTCAAGTTCTCCCAAGTATGCCGAGGAGTTAATGTGCAGGTCCATAGACTTAGAATAGAGATCTCCTATTTTGATTAAGTCAGCTTTATTCTTCTGTTTAAAGCTGTCTGACCATGTGGTTAACTCGCCGGTGGATGTGACAGACAGGTAATAACCTCTCTGGTAAGGTTTTAATTGCCCCCGAGAAAAAACCTCGCCCTCGTGGCCCTGGAGCTCTTCTGACGGCCTGAAGAACAAACCAATAATGGGGTGAGAACAATCGACTATGAGAGTTTTGAAGGGCTTTGGGAAGAGTCGATTTTTCCTTTGCATCTGTCGCGTTGCAATGAATTTGTTCAGGAGGTAGTCCCTTAATTCTCTGGGATGTACAGTGTTTTTCCAGCTAGTCTTAATATTCCTGTAGACATTAACAAGGTCTTCATCGTGAACAGATTTACCATATAAATTTTTCATCTCAACAAAAAACTTCTCCTTGCTCATATGTTTCCCTGCCTCCTCAAAAATTTTGATGGTCTCCAAAACCTTAGATGAGAACATTTTCTTTCCGTTTTTATGGTTGAGATGTTTCATTTCTGTCATTTGTAATCTTAAGATACACTAAATTAGGTTTACAAATTGTATTATGAGGGCACTAAAACTGATCATTAAGCTTTGATCTGATTTTTGAATATTGCCTTTTTCAGTGTCAAATGAACTTTGATTAATACCAAAGTTGTGTTGGCCTTTGCTGTTGAACACGATGTGACTGTTTATTACCTCCTCCGCGGGAGGCACTTATGTGACAGCCGGCTTTCGTCTGTTTGTTAGCAAAATAACTCAAAAAGTTTAAAACAGATTTTCACAAAGTTTTCAGGGTCAAAAACAGATGATTGCGTTTTTGCGATGTTCTAGATTTCTTACAGACTTTGACCTTTGATCTTCCTTAGACCACTGGCCAGGGATCAGAGCCAAGGAGTTTTTGATCATAAAGCAGCCGACTGTGTGATGTAACCCTGTATTAATACTGTCTATTACTGACCTTGGCGGGGGTTTGGCTCTCTCTTTTAGAGTTGTGATCTAAATGAAATCAAAAATAGAACGCTATGTGTGTTTTTTTTGTAGGGGGCGGGGGCTTTTATAGCCTATAAGCTACATTATAACGCAACGCTTTGATGTCACTGTGCTAATAATGCTAATGCTACAAACATGGCACCACGGACATCTGCTGTGGTGTGTCACTCGCTGTTTAGCAAAGAGATGCTAATCTGAGAAGCTGGGAAACAGGTTTTCAGCCAGCTAGCCAGCTGGCCTGCGTCTGTGTGGAGAGGACATCGCCCACTACAAGAGACCAATATGGTGATATATTAAAAAAAAAACTTTCAAAGGACTTTTCATGAAAAAAGTGCTTCAAAACCAGCAGATAAAACAATAGTATAAACCATTCTAAAAAAAAATTACATAAATATCTAAATGGGTCTACAAGTGCGTCTAAGCGAAGGACGTCTGGGAGTCCTTGTTCAGCCGCAGGAAAGAGAAAAACAAAAGTTCAAATCAAAAACAACTGTTGACAAGGAAAGAATCATTTAATCTGTTCGATATTTCAAAGTAGATTTCACTCAACAAAAATCTGTGTAAAGATGTTTCACGAAACAATAAGCTTCACAACAATAAACCTCATCAAAATAGAAGAGTTGCTATGACAACTTCACTAACTTGTCTCTTGTTCATTTTTATTATTATTTACTCCATTTGGTGCACGCGCGCGCACACAAACACCGGGCAAAGCACACAAACAGGGAAGAGGTAACAGAGAAGCAGCCAGCCGCGTGCAGCCATCAGACTGATGATGGGGGACACAACGTGCTCTTGTTATGGCCTTATTGGCTCCTGCAGGGGGAGCTGTCAAACCTTTGAGTGTTACTATAACAAACAGTAATAAACTGTCCATCCATGTGGATATCTGTCAGTTAGGTTTCTATCTGTGCATAAACGCTTCCCTTTGCAAAGACTCATACCACTGATACAATGATGAGTATATTAAGTAAGTTATAGGAAGTAAAATTATGGTCTGTTCATTGGCTCAAAACTAGTGGGCGCTGTTTGCACCATGAACCCAGATCAGAGTCTTCTTGAAGGTTCTCGTCTTCGGCTGAATTCAGAGGAGAGGCTGATCTGCTCTGTCCAACTGTCATCCATGAGGTCTGTACTGAGGGGTTTCCACACTGAGTGTCACTCTCAGCCATCACCAGGACCCAACACACTGGATTCAGCCGAACAACTGTAAAATATGCAGCCTTTGAGGGTGAACTCAAAGACCCAGAGGCCCTAGAGTGATAAATTACAGGGCTTCAAGTACCAGTGACATTTCAGTGTAACTACAAACGCTTCCTCTCCTGCCTCCAGGCCAGCCGTCACTCAGGATGAAGATCAGTGAATGAGACCCTCTATCACAAATGTCTTCTGAAGCACATGCGAGAACTGCTTTCACAGGAGCAACAACAGACGTCTAGGTGGAGGTCGAAAACACTCTATAGACGCGGACCTCCTGCCCGTCATTTAGGGCCTGTTCAGCACATTCTGGGATTGAATGTGTCGATGGGGATTAGAGAAAACAGGCGTCAAGTTCTCGTTGGTTTAATTATGGGAGAGAGAAACCCTACTGCATATTTATCACGCCAGCCTAATTGCGCAGAACAAAGACTACATTCTCACCTCGTCAAGAGGTGAGCTCACACCGTCGCTCAGTCATACGGGAGCGAGAATCACTGCTGTTGGAGACACTTGAAAAACAGTCAAACAGGACACTTTTCATTTTCAGTAACTAAAAAGAAAACCACTCAAGGCCAACTGACTTGTTTGTTTTTCCTTTTTCTTAGGATAGAGGTCGCTGTCATTCCAACAACACTGCTTCTCAGGGCTGCTGGTCCGTCCAAGGCTGGTTCCGTCAAAGCAACCCTGACTGAAGGCGCCCAAGCAGCGCATCCGTGAACCTCCTCAACATTATGTCTTTTGGATTGGAGAGGCTTTGAGGACAGACCTGGGACGCAGTCCTTCAACAAAAACCACATTTGCCTCATAACCATAGCCTGTCACGAATAACCTCTGCCAATGAGGTCATGTGACACCCGCTTTCATCTGTCTGTGAACAAAACAGCTTCATTTTGGTTCAGTTTTTTAAAATTTATGAATCAAAATTTAGAAAATGAAAGAAATGACTTTAATAAAATTTCCAGGAAATGTTGACGGACGAGCCAAAGAGCAGATGATTCCATTTTGGTGATGTTCCAGATTCCAAAGGGACTTTAAATCAAAGGCCAAGGGGCTTTGATCATAAAGCAACCTGCAATGTTATGTTATGTTATCCCTACTGCCTATTTATGCTCCACCACAGGTGGAAGTGGCCATGTGTGGGGAAATGAGCCGCCTGGTGGAGCTCCAAGCTCTCTGAGTGCTTTTTTGGTTAAAGTGCAAGTGCGCTGTGGATGCATGTGTATTCCCTCCAGTGCATTTCAGTGTAACTTCTGCTACGTCAGCAAGGCGACTACTAGTTTATGTAATCAGTAAACAAGCTCCAAAAGGCACCAAGAAGGTGCTGAGAAAGTGGGAATGACGTGCAGCTGCAGATATATGATTGCCTTTTTGAATATTCAGCGGCCTTTGCAGATGCATTATTAATGAACTTGCTTTAGTTAATCTGTCAGATCATGGACACGGGTGCATAGGTTTGCTCAGGATCATTAACTAGTGGGGTGAAATTTAGGGTTTTATTTTCTTTCACAAAGTACCTTTTTTTAGTTGCTCTGCTCTTATTTTGATCTACATGTTAACCTTAACAAGAACAAGCTGCCTGTCTAAGCTCTGTTAGCCACCTCGTGTCGTTCTTCCCTCAGTGATGTACTGACTCATCGGCATCAATATAGTCAAGAAAATGACAAATTCAAAACTGATACTGGCCTGAATGTTAGCTGGCAGACTAAATTACTTTATTAATAAATGCTCATAAACAATTATTTGATGATAATCTCCTAATTGTATCTAGCAGTCAAAAGCTTATTTGAATTCTGAGAAAGGAATCTCCTCGTCAAAACTGTCCTGATGGTCCACTCTGGTCCCTCCATCTGGACTTCCCATCCTACAAATAAAAAAAGCCCATAAAGTTTCATTCATAGTCCACAGGCAAAGACCACATATTTGCCCTCTTAAAAAGTAAGCATTAGTATCAGCAAAGTGGAAGAATGTGTGCTTTTGCTGCCCAACACGACCAATTAGAGTCTGGATTCCTGCATCACTCCTTTGTTCTTGTCCTTTAAGAAGGTGCAGCCAGTCAGTGAACCTCAGACAGATCTGAGTACTCTTCCCAAACATAGCAGCCCAGATCTGAGAAAGGCTGACCCACTGTTGGAACATCCACAGCATCAGTAGCTTAACTGAATGATGCATTCATGGACCTTTTCAGAAACCAGTAGATTTCAGGAGTTTTTCTATGACCGAATGAAATCAGCTTTAATTCATTTTACATGAGGCCTGCATCAACATCCAACCAACCTAGTTGTTTTCAAACGGTTTTACTCCCAAACCCTTCAAACATCTTATAATATGAAGCTGGAGATGGAGATGATCTCCGGTGCACCCCTCCACCATGAAGAAGGACAGGGGGGATTTCTCCTTATTTACTGAGAAAACAGGTCGGTGTTGACTTCGTGTAACTGGTGAACCTTTGGTGCAGGTTTGAAACCGCCCGTTTGATTTGTTCTTGTGTTTGCGCTGTAGAATCTTTTACCGCTCAGAGATCCTTCAGTCTGTCCCTGAGATCAGAAGCTTCAGCTGCCATCTCTGCCTCTGTCCTCCACTTGGAAGGGATGTCTTCCTCTTCTTGATCGTGTTTCTGCAACTGCAGAAATAAAAAAAAAAAAAAAAAAAAGAAAAATACTGACAATGAGCTGTTAAAGTGATTTTTCCATTCGGACTTCCTGTCACGTAGCGCACGTGCGACCTTCAGAGGCGGCTCTGTCTGCAGAGGCTTTTTATTTCTGTTTTTCATGAAACCATATGTTACGTACCACTTCAGTGTACGTTGATGCAGAAAGTCGAGCAGTTGTAGCTACAACACATGAAAGACATGAAAGAAAGGTTCAGAAAGGCTAGAGCCTGATAAAAGCTTTTTGGAAGCCTCAACCTTCTCTATATCAATTACCCAAGTCCAAAGTGTTCCAACTGGACCAGAGTACTTTTTCATGTCCATAAAGGAGTGTTCAGGAATGACTAATAATGGAGGGCTAATATGCTAAGTTTTCTGTTTGGCCACATCAGTGTGTTCTGATCGTAATTAAGAGAAACATCAGTTCCAGGCTCCTTGCCCAATCACCCTAACTTGGAAATACAGTGAATTCCCAGTGTTCTTTTTTTTCGATGGTTCATTCATTCTGTGCATCATTGAAAACCAGTACTAAAATGAACATTTACAAACAACCAAACTCTATTTTCTGGCTCTCCTAGTTCTGTCAGTCAGCAAACATCTCAGGTCATCTGATGTTACCTTATGGCCCAAAATGCCAGCTGCAGTTTTATAAAATCTACCGCTCACTGTTATATTTAGAGTTTTAAGTCAGGGTTTTCTGCTTATAGGAAGTAAAATGTTAAAACTGTGCCGTAAACAAACCGAGTGGGTCCCCCGGTTCGCTGCTTCGAGTAGACGGGGACCCATCAAGACCTATTTCAGGAGCAACAACGGTCTCCGAAGGGCTGCCATGTTAATTTTATTGTTGTTGTGGTGTCTCTGAACAAGCTATGAAATGGCTGCTAAGAGAACATCCACGCTTTACCATGCATGCTAATATCATAGCCATTTGCAAAAAAAAAAAACCAAACAAAAAAACAAACAAAAAAAAAAACCCAACAGAAACAGCTGTTGTAACAGGAGTTGCAGCTGGTGCAACCATTTACATCCTAGAGTTCCTGTGCTACACAACATGTTTTAGTGCTTTAACAACAAGGACCACTCTCAGATAAGGCCTAAAACACTGACATTTTAAATTAGACATCTAGCATAGCCAGTTAGCTAACTAACCATTTATTTTTTATTAACTAGTTATGTTAGGACTGTGGTTGCTATGACCACTGTCATTTTGGTTGTCACTTGTGATGGACATTCCATGACTATTTCCAGGCAGGGTTACATTTATCACCTTGTGGTGAGGACTGGGAACTGCAGGACTGGACTGTGCTCATAATTATGTTCTGTTAGTAGAACATTAATTTGGCATTGTAACATATTAATAGAGCATGTCCAAAATTCACCAAGACCGCGGCGTGTGCTCAGATTACAGTCAGCTGCAAGAGAAACTGGATTTTGTGTGTGGTTATGGGAGAGGAGTGTTTTAGCAGTCAAGCTCCTGTCCAAACAGGAGCTGGTCTGTGTGTGTTGAGCTGTGTTAAACCTCTTTAGTACAGCTTCTCCTCTCTGTTACAGAGCTGACAGCGTGGACACGGAAACCCGCTCGCCGTGACAGTGATGAATTCATCCATGAATACTAATGTGCTGTATCTGGGTACAGCTGGCTAAAGCGAACAGGGAGAACAGAGTGTTGTGATGACACCAGCGTATGTATTCTGCTCCTTATTCACAGTCTCAAATATCAGATGGATTTATAAGCGAATTTGGGCTTTTATCCTGCTGTGGCTGGTGTGAAATATGCCACGGACTTATGCCCTGGACAGAAGGACCTAGATTTGGTCCAAAACAGACTTGGTCTCAGACCGGATCCAGCTTTCAGACCTGGGTTCTGTCCGGGGTTTCTTCCCACTAATAGGAGAATTGACTGTTGCCCCGGGGGCAGTTGTTGGTCCCTGTAATGTAGATGGTTGAATAAAATGGAATGTTTAGTTTGAGGAGGGCTTTATAGTCAGAACAGTTGTGGCTCCGCCTGTCCTTAGACCCTCCTAACCCTTTGGAACAGTTGCCCAGCCGTCCAGACTCTCTCCAGGGAGAAATGGCTGATGCTAACCCTGTATTTGTTTGGATCGCACCGGATAGTGGCAACTGGCTAACTAACTAACAAACATTCATGCCGAGTTGCTTGTCTAACTTTGTCAGAGTTGTGTAGTGAAAACTAATAACCTCTCCTTGAAGAAAAGAGCTATGTTACTCTCTAGAGAAGAGCACTGCATCCAGGTCATGTCGTAAAACCTGTGTAATGCTGGTCAACTGATCTCTCAATATCCAATTCTCACCACAGTCATCAGGAAGCTAAAAAATGTTAAAATCAATCTCCACATCTACCAAAGTCAGCAACCGGTAGTTTGATTAAGTCATAGCATACCCTTCCAAATGAGGAAGAAAGTCAAGGATGAATGACAACATTTGGAGGTCCAAATCATCATTATGAAGGTGGTCAATCCAAATTCAATGGGTATTGCCTGTTGTAGAATCCAAAACCAATAAAACTCTGGCTGACCTCAACGGTGTGGCTATGTTCTCGGAAGTGGAACTTAATGTAGGCTACCATGAGTTAGAATTGGCACCTGTGTCTCAATACATCATGACATTCTCAACACATGTTGGACTGAGACGACACCAAAGGCTCACCTTTGGTATCTCCTCAGCAGCAGTGATCCAAGATGTCCTCCATGGTATACCAGGATTCAGAATCTTCAGTAATGACACTGTCATCTTTGGTACCACAAACGCTGAGCACGACTGCTCAAAACATCAATTCAGTAAATCCAACCTGGCAGAGTGCAAGTCTCACCATCCACGAAAACAAGGTTGAAGAACAAGCATCTCGCTGTCTCCCATGTCAGTCACCCACACCCAAAACCAAGCATCAACCACTACAGATGTCGGAGCTCCCACAGGGACCCCGGAGAAACGTTTCAGTGGACTTCTGTTGCCCCTTCCCCTCAGGTGACTTTCTATTGGTCCGGCTGGATCAATATTCACAATTTCCCATTGTTGAGATTGTTACGTTCCACACCAGCATGCAGAGTCACCCATGTCACAAAAAAATGTTCCTCTGTACAGGCATATTTCAGGTTGTGAAAAGTGATAACGGCCCTCCATTCTCAGACAAAGATTTCACGTGTATTTTATCTTGGTTTCCAACTCACAAAAATCACTCAATACTGGCCACAAGCTACTCCTGACCAAAGCTGCGCACCCATTCGACATTTGAAGGGAAGCCATGGAAACAGGAGCCGAGCAATTTCCTATGAAACTGTCACACAAAAAATATCACACCACTCAGCGCTCTCCAGCTGAGGTGCTTTATGGTTGGCCCTTGTCAATAAAGCTTCCATCCACCTTTCATTGTCCCGAACTGAAGAAGTAAAGCTGGACCATGTGGTTCTGATACACCAGAGCAAAAAAGGAAAGCTTACATCGCCATTCAGTCCACAGGCTTACAAAGACGCTCGGGTGAAAGGAACGGCACAGAGACAAGGAAGCACTGTCACAAGACACAGATCACACACGTCCCACCCTCCCAGGCGATGGCAGGCAGGATGATGATAGTGGTGGTGGGTGAACGGACAATCCGAACCCTCAACCTCACCCTGAAGTAAAAAGGAGATACCCCGGGAGGCACAACAAGCACAAATCTTTTTATTCCATTGGAGCCAATTTGGTGCTTTAAATACATTCACAACACGTCTGTCTGACAAAAGCAGCAAAAAGAACAGGCTGAAACAGAGAAGGAGAACTTCAAAACACAGCAGGAGGGCTGGGTTCTACGCACATATGGGCCAAGACGGAGCGAGATGGAGAGAAATTGCACTTGATTAACCTGCAGCAACCCCATTTACTCCTGTGGCGGCTGGCTGGTGGGCAGCAAAGAGGGCATGACCCCAAAACGTCAGACAGGACACCCCTTCATTAAACAGTGACCTCACAGGGTGATGGAGAGGTTGCCTTAACCTCGGCACATCCACATTCCCATTCCCCTACGGCCTCGTTAGCCTACAGTTGTAGCTGTTATATTTAAACGTTCCACGCCGGAAGAGCTGGCAACGTGAGCACCCCCTGTTGTCTGTGCACTGGTGTAATGATGGCTTCTCACCGTTGCTTGCATCAGGCCCATATTAAAATAGTACTGCGAGGAACACACACTGTGTAAGGCCCCTCGTTTGCAGAGGGGACCCCGATTTGAGCGACATGCACAATGAGCAGCATTCAGTGCGTGGCCAAGGTAACAACATCTGTAATCTGACACCACACATCACGCCATCACGATGACTGTCAACAATCGACGTCTGACCGATGAGCGGTCAGAGGCAGCATCAGTCAAATGTCAGACCCGTGTGCATTTGGTTTTGTTCAACAGCCAGGAGCCGTAGACTGACCAGCCGGTGGTCACAGCCTTTAAAACAAAGCTTCGTCTGTTTTTATGGAGCGATATGGCTTACCCTGTTCATCCACTGGGGAATCTAATTCATAACAGCCACAGCTGTTCACACAGTTGATAGAGTAGCCTTGTAGCGATGCCTTTGTTGACAGAGGAAATATACATTTTGAAATACAAGTCTGATTAATGAGCGTGTTTCACCATGGTTGCGCCAAATAGTATTAATAATGACAATAATAACTATTAAAATACTCAGAGAGTGCAGACCTCCACCAAGCAGCTGCTTCACATACTGAGACTTTCTGTAGGGGGAGCAGGTGTTCCAGCGTCCTCTCTTTCTTGAATGGAGGTTTTGAGTATTTTGTAACTTTATTATAGTGTGTATTGACTGCTATATATTTATTTCTTTTGTTGACATGCTTGAGGATCGTACTTTCATTATTTCATTATGTGTGATTTTTTTTTCAAGTCATGTAAATGTATTAACCCCACAACCCCCGCCCTCACCTGAGCCTGGAACAAAAATATCTAAGTAAGCCACGAGGGATAGCGTGGATCTGCGTGTACATTACGTATGAGATGAACAAAGCTGTATAGCTATCCATCTTCCTGTTGTTCAAAATGGCGGCTGCCTCACTGAAGTTGTTGATTATGTCACGTAATTGGTCACCTGCTGAAAAGAAACATATCAGTTATATGATTTCTTTACATGTAAACCGGGCCAACTGGGATAACTGTGCATGCAAATGTTCTGACTGTTGAAGTGGGAGTGTCCCAGCAGCCAGTCAGGATTCTGCTCCACGGAGACTATAGCATATTCTGACAGATGCTGCACAGATCCACCCACAGGATGGTTCTAGACAGGAAGCTCCTGTATAGACCTGATCGGGAAGTGCCAAAATCAGAGATCAAACTCTTGGTCTCTTGCTCAGAGTCTGCAGCTAACTGACACCACATATATGACGGTGATGGCTCAATTAGATTCGGCAACAGAGTAAACAGTAAATATGGTTGTATCTCGGGCTTAAGAGAAAACCACATCTTTACTGTGCACGACTGAAAACCTGCAAGCGTGTTTGTCAAACTCTCCCAATCACTTTACAAAATAGAAGGAATTTTTGGATTTTTAAGAATCTTAAAAAGGCTTTTATTCCCACTCAGCATTCATGGCGGTGTGGGGGAGGAGCTCTGTCTTCACAGACAAACGTCGGCATTTACGCACAGTTCAACAAGTTCAATCTGATGGACATCACACCAATCCCAGAGACAGACAAGGTGGTTTTAATCCTGTGAGCTCTAACCTTCATGACCACACAAAGAAGTTGTGATGATCGCACAGAAAAAGAAGCTTCATCGTCATGTTTCCTGAGAGGAAAACCAGACGTATGTCGCGACTGAACAGCAGAGCCTGACAGCATCAGTGATGGTTCTGATTGTACCTCTGGATTTACTCCCCTTTGGCCCTTTCAATCAAACCCTCCCATCAGTGAAGAACCTCCTCAAATTTCCTTTCATGTAAACAGGGAAGGAGACAGAAGAAGAAGGAATACTGGATTTCGCAATTCAAAATAAAACTCAAAGCCAAAAAAATATTGGATTTTCACATTAGAAACAGCGTTATGAAGCTGCAAAGTGTTTTATTTTGAAAGTTTGTATGCATTTGTGGTGCACATCTCCATTTTCTCTAGTAACAGCTCAATTTTCTCCAGTAACACAACAGAATAATGTGAATGATGGCATCAAGATATAAGCAAAAGCAAGCCCAGTGTTTCAAACATTCACGTAAAAATGTTTAACGTGTTATCTTAAACTGCTATCAAAATTAGTAAAGATATTGGACACGTCCATGGTCCATCAGAGGACAACAGCAGAGGACACCGGTGAAGCTCAGCTTTGACCCATGCTGACGTAATCCTAGCCCATCTGTGTTGTTCAAAGTTGAACCTGAAATGCTCACGCCATCACCACGGGAGGAGCTACCAAAACATCAGCCCAAAGCAAGCAGCTCCCGTGCACTCTTGCAACCGGAAAACTTGCCCTCTCACCTAGGAGGACAACTGAGAGACAGGTGGGGGAAATCTATCCAGTTAGTTTATATGCAAAAGAAAAGAAAAATGCCATTAAAAATAGAAACTTTCCTGTTCATGGGACTTTTTGCCATCAGATAAATTCATACAGACTCTATAGCAGCAGTCTTGTCATGGCCACGCTGACGTGAGCAGGGCCTATGAACAATCTGCCGGACAGACTCTTCTTCCTCAGTTACAGCGAGATGTGTTGACGTGCGTCCTAAAAGTGAAAAATTGTGCCAATTAATGCCCAAACTGTCGCGTCGCCTAACAAGAAGTGACAGACTGTCTGACTGAGCTCCAGAGGGACAGTCAGCGCCGCTTTGAGCCTCGACAGTTGTTTTCATGATTCCCAAAGACAGCGCCTGCCAATAAAAATAACTTCTTACGTTGGAGCTGCTGACCACAGATATGGCTAGGACGGAAAGACTTTGATGTCTGATCACTGGTGCTATTTTTGATTTGTTTAAGACAATCCTGTGTTATTTTTACTGTGATTCATGCACATTTACATGATTTTAATCAGCGCGTGTGAATATTCCCCAGAGGGAAATGAAACTAAAGTGGCGCACCAAAAACGTCACCAGCCTCCACTAGAGCACATCTGGCCCATGTGAGACTGTAGGGCAGCAACAGTCCTATCAGGAGGTTGATGGAGGAGCAAGAACGGCTCTTTTATGACTCATATTGACCTGCAGAGCCCAACGCGTCCAGCACCTCGTGGATCCACGTTACTGAAGACAATCAGCCTCTTTTCAGACACGCTGCGAACTTCAGCTGTCTCTATGCTGACATCTGCCCTCCAACACACATACACGCACACGCACAAATGCACGATCATTGTGCTATTGTACCTTTTTCACGTATTTCTCATATATCATTCTGCATATATTGTACCATTAATTTAGACGCAAATATCATTTTCCTTACATGTGTAATGACAATAAATTTGACTCAGTCACTCCATCACTGCGGGATGGTTTTCACTTTGTACTTCCTGTCTCTACAGCCACGACTTGCAGCTGTGTTGGTGTAATAAGGTTTGCTGTAGCGGCAGACGGCCGTCCTTTTTGGTTGATGTCGAATCTGAGTGAAAAGCGACACCAAGACAAAATGGCGGCCGTATAGTGAAGAAAACCTCTGTGGAGATCATCTGTTAGGACCACTGAAATAAGTGGCTCACCAAGGAGGTCGAACACAGCAACGCAAGGAGTTTGTGGGTATGTGAGCCACAGGCGCACATTCCAAGTTTCTTAGTCTTTTTCCCCCAGCAAACTCAAAACATCCTCATCTGAAACAAATAAACAAAAAAGGGTCTGATGGTCCAGTCAAACCAAACAAAAGAAAGGGAAGAACTCCAGACCAGCCCAAAGGTGACCGTAGGACCTGGGATTGTCCCTCTACCCTGAAAGGATCCAAGCTAAACCCCAAAAGAAAAGAAACCGTGAAAACGAGGCAACTGAGCCATCAGACAGAAACCAGTTAGAACAAAAACCTCAGCAGCTCATGCGGAGGTCCAGGGGGAGTGAGGAGAAGAGAAGAGAGCAAGGCAGCAGCATCTCTTTAAATCCCACCCAATCAGGATCTTGCCATCTCCACCTTGAAGGGCCGGAACCACAGAGAGGAGAGATTAGGCCACATCAGACAAATGTAGTATTCCAGGACTTAAAGATCACCATCACTCAACACCAGCAAGAGATCTCCACAGATCTGCACATACGCAGCAGCAGCACCTGATTATCTCCTCATCCTGACCTCAGCCTGGACTTTTATGTCTTGGAAGTGAATCTGAAGTGTCCTTATGGTGTAAAACCTGTTAGCCGTCTGCATGGGGCTCAGACAGGCAGAAGCATCGCTGAAGTGTGCGCGTGGGCGTGCAGGTGCTCTCTGAACAGCCCGTCTGTTCCAGCCTTTAAACCGAGCGACTGTTGTGGACTGTCTCTACAATAACACGTCTTCGCAAATAAAGTTTACTTTACAAAACAGCTCCCATCTGGGTTTTACCATTAAGCGAGTAGCGAATGAAGCCTGACAAATTCTGATCTGGCCGAGGTCGCCGCCATCCGCCAGGACTTACTTCACGACGGTAGCGTACAGTTGTCACGTGACAGCGACGGCTGGTTGCGAGGCTGCATCCCAGGATGGAACCGATCAGACCGACCAACATGGCAGCAAACTCCCGCGCACGTGGCTGCTCGGCTGTCCGCCATCAGATCTGCTTCTACTCTTATGTTGTCAAAGAACCGGGTGAGAAAGTGGAAATACAGCCCACTTCCTGTGTTGTATGGTGGAACGAACCACGTTACTGTGCAGGTGTGACATTATCGACTCTCCTCTTGTTTCCTCATCTGAACTATCAGGTTTGCTCGTGCACAAAATGACCTCTGAAAGGTGACAGATGCTGCTTTTTACACAGTGAGATGGCAATAAAGCGCCATTATTAAGATTGACAGACCAGCTCAGCGTTCATTTCCTCAATGATGTGCTTGAATAGCCGTCATGAAGGCGACATGTCATAAACACCAGATGTCTGAACAGATGATGTTTTTCTCCCCAAGAAAGACCAGCGCGCCGCATCGTGGGTGTGTTTGAGAGCGAGATTGGCTGGTGGCTGATTGCCGTCTTCCCCGGTCTCCAGTGATCTCCAGCAGGAGAGCGGAGCCGCTTCCCAGTGACTGGCGTTCAGGCAGGAGGGGTTTGATCGGTCTGCCGCGGCAACATGTGAAGTGCCACAAATGCCAGCGTCAATAAGCAACACAGTGCTCCCTGACTGCCTCGGGATGAGGGAGATTGGAGAGGAATGTAAATGTCTTCTGACAGATATTGTATCAGAACAGAGCGCTGCGGTGAGATGCTGATGCTGCGTAAGTCCACCTTACGCCAGTCCGACCTTGGCCCGTCGCATCTCAGTGTCTCCTGGTAAACAAGCAAACAGCTGCTGTCGTGGGTGAACAGCCAACCAGACGGCAGCAGCCTCCCTGGAGGCTCCGTGTGTCATCATTCAGAGAAAGCGCACAACAAAGACAGATCAAAGCTCAAGGCAGGCAGTAAGCGGGCACCAGCCTGTCAGAATGATTGTAGCTCTACTGTAAATTCAGACTTAATCCAGACTTTTCAGAGGCTGCTCTTCACTCATTTTATGAGTCTATTTACTCACTTTATCTCCTCGACTCTTCAGAAACCAACAGATCAAAGCGCAAAAAGCTTTGTTCCCTCTGATGTACACTGACACAGCGGCGATGTTCACGCTGCGTTGCTGGGCACAGACTTGATTAAATCAGCTACACTGGGCTTTTTCCTGAATATTGTCGGCACGTTTTTATCAAGGTTCGCTGATCAAGGTTTATTTATCCTCATGCCAGGGGAACTGCACATGAACCACGTGCACATTTAATATAGAAGGAAAACCTGAGGAGTGTGAAGTGAGGAGCAGACATGTGAAGGAGGCGCTGGGGCCTGAGGCGCCGGCTGCATTTTAATGTAAATAGTTGCTGCTTGCTAATTAGTATGCAGATGTTATGTACAATTTATCTTTGAATTCTAAGCTGCAAAAAGGGTCATTAAACATGCGATTGCTTTTAACGGGGGAGGAAAAAAAAGCCATTTCCTTTGGATTTTGAGGTGATTTTAGTGTGTGAGACCAAACAAACTCCAGCATTCTAAGAGCCAGATTTGGCTGCTAAGAGTGTTGAGCTATTAATAGGAAGTAACAGGAATCGCTTGATTTAGCACAAGAAACACAAAAATTTTATTCTGTCCACATCCTCTGGCGCTTCCTCCTCTCATCCATCAGGCTCCTCCAACAGACCCTCTCCTCCTCGCCAGTTGAAACAACCCTGCGACAGTCTGACAACAGCCAACAGGTGCTGCTCCGCTGGGAGACAGACGGCCCCCAGGGGGTCAACGTTCCGCCCCCGTGGGAGGGGTCCATAAACAAAGCACAGCGTACTGGTTTACTCCGACAGTGCACACACTCACCCGCATTCCAACAATCACACACGAGCGTGGCCATCATGTAGGCGACGTATATCCACCCACCTTCCATCCACAGGTCTGACATGGACGATGGTGCAGCTTGACCACGTCCTTGTCCTAAAATACAGCTCCTGAATAAATGACGAAAACCAAGCTGCTCAACTGTTCAGGGTACACATCCAGTTGAGTTAGCAGCCTAAACAAACAGCTAAAGGTGTACTGGCTCATCTGGACTAATCTAGATGGAGAGAGCCCAGGACCGACCAGGACGGACCATGTGAGTGGCTGAGGCGATTGGCCCTCAGCAGGTAATGACCTCGGTGTGGGCCCCGATGCTGGCTGCACTCATTAAAGCTGGACTGCTGTAGTTCACCTTCTCCTCGAGCCCAAAGAAGCTTCGCTTTAGTCCGTCTCACCAGGAAAGCTGCCGTTGAAGAGCAAAAACACGTAAACGGCGTTTTCGCCTCCAGAACGATGCACAATAACGACGCCACGCTGCTCGGGTCGCCTTTGATCAGGGACAATTTGTGGACTCCCGTGTCCTCAAACAGATCTTATTTGTGATTTTTTCGGTAAATCACGTTCTTTTACTCCTGCGTTTTAGCAAATTTGCACTTGCAGCGACGTTCATCTAACCCCCTGGACACACATACCGTGCAGACGCTAGCGGACACGTCCTCTTCCTATAGCAAATGATATGTTTGTCAGAATTACTTTTAAGCTACAAAACCACCAGGCGAGAACTTCAGCACACTCTCGCTCTCCGCAGGGTTCGTCTCCAAACTGCTTTTTTTATGAAATCCCTGAAAGACAACATCTCCCCGACCGAGTTCTTTAATTCTTGCGTCTCCACTGAGCCATCCTGCTAATTTCCAACAATCATTTGCATGTTTCAGAGCTAACGTGCCGCCGGCGGCAGCAGTCGGAACAGAGACGGCCACGCTGGCACCTCGTCAATGGCTACGTTTAGAGGAAGCTTTTTCCTTATTAGGTGACATTGATTCCTACTCGTGGGGAGTCTCTCCTCCTTTGTTCAGCAAACTCAGCCACCTCTATAGCAATCTGAACTATTGACACCGATTCAATGCATAACAATGGATGTTGTCCTTGAGCCCCATGTTTCAGGCCTATTTTCAAGTGTTTCATTAACAGGGAACACAACAGCTCGTTTCCTGTAGCCAAGCTTTAATAATAATCAAGAGGACAATACTGCAACTGCTGTTCCATCCATCCATCCATCCATCCATCTTGCTATGAGGTCACTATGGTAACCACCACATTGAACCAAATAAATCTGTGTTGCCCGCTGTTGGTGCCTCAAGCAATTTAAGGTCAAAAACCCAAGAGAGGATAGAGTGATGTCTAAAGGGAAATGTGATTCCTGTGACCAGGTACTTTTGTAGTAGTACCTCCGGCCATGATTCATTCATGGTCATCATTAAAAAGGTTTCAGATGGCTGGGTGCTCAGAAGTGCCCAGACGAGCGGCGAGCGAGCCTTCCTCTTCAGGTAACTAAGGACACAGCGGAGGTCATGGACTTCGGTGCCAAAAACTAACGAGAGAAAGCCAGTCCCTCAGCGTTAGTCTGCGAGGGCAAAAACAACAGGCCATGCTAGAAATCTGGGCGTGGTCGAGGACGTCACCTCAGACATACGTCAAAGTTAATTAGACTCGTGTGCAAGCAGGACTCAGAGAAACGTGTCCATGCGTTTGTCTGTTGCAGAGCAGACGAATGTAACAGCCTCCTCACAGGTCCAAAAGAGTCCACCAGACGTTTACAAATGATTTGAAATGTAGCTACTGGAGTTCCTACTAAAAGCATCAACCTCCTGTGTCTCGGAGACTAGATCACCATGCTCCTGTCGGTCTACCACCCGCTGAGTGGCTGAAGGCCATTTCTGTTGTACCAGGCATCCACAAGACTCAGATAATCGGGGAGGGTTTACTGACTGTTCCCAAAGTTAGACAGAAACGGGGCGAAGCAGCTTTTAGTTTCCTTGCAGCAAATATCGAGGAAAAAAACTCCCAGAAAATTGCAGATGTGCTGAGAGCTTCAATATTACTGAAAAATATACCTGACAAAGCTTTTGTTCTGTTTCACTGCAGCTTTTTTACTTTTAAGTTGAACAAGTTTTTAGTCTCTGCAATTTAATGTTGTTGTGTTTTTATTCCGTATCTTTGTAGCTGTTTTAAATCATGCGTGTATGTTTTGCTGTCCCCACGTGAAGCAGTTTGAATTATTGCAGAGATGTGCTATAGAAATAAACTTGCCTTAACAACCATCTTAATTGAGCATACATGCTAACGCGAACTGCACTTTGACTTTGCTTTAGCTCTAAACTGTAGCATTTCTTCTTTTTTATTGTCTTCTTCTATAAAGAAAAACACACAGGTCTTCTGCTCTGACTGATCTTCACAAAACAAGCCTTTTAAAGACAGACGTGGGCCACTATTACAAAGAACAAACATTTTCTGTTGCGAGATCTCTGTTACGAAAATCACTGAAAAGCACAATCTTTAAAAACAAGTAACAAAAAAACATATTCTCGTAGAAATGGAAAGCCCACCAGCAGCACCACCACCACCTTTCTTTTTTCCCCCTTCCTGGTGGCGGGAATGAATAGTCATTTCTTCTTTTCTGGAGAGACGTTCGTACTCTGTGTGTGCTGTGTTCCATATAAAGTTTGAATGCTTCAACGACTGTTTTTGACTTACTAAATTTCAAATTACACAAATAGACTCCTCGCATTTGTCACTGGGATATTTTGATCTGCTAATTACTTAAATCACTGAACCTTAGCATTAGCATGACATCACCATCTGTTCCACCCTGTGTCTGCTCAGTGTGTGAAATGTTTACTTATTCTTCAGCGTCCTTTAGCTATGTAATAGGTTCAGAAAGTGTATTCTATTTAAGGCTTTGTAGACGAGGCATCACGAGCTTGAGGCACAGTTCTGCAGTTTTGAGCCGCCTATATTTTGGTTGGTTAGCCAGGACAAGGTAGATGCGGAGCCGCTTAGAATAGCTACAGCTAGCAGCTCCCTTCCACACTAATAAAGTTATTAATTAATATTAGAGAGGAAGTTCAACAGCGGTTGCACCATCAGATATGACTGTAGAGGTGAGAAGGTGCTGGTGAATTGGCTATTGGACCCCAGCAGAGAAAGTCTATTTGAGATGTTCCAGTCAGGTTTTAGATCATCACAGTGGCACTTGTTAAAGTCACTAATGATCTTCTTAGAGCTTCAGATTATGGACTGGTTTCTTTGTTACAGAGACTGCAACATGTCACTGGGATCAAAGGGACAGCACTAGACTGGTTCAGATCATACTGTAGTTATCAGTAGATCAGTAGATATCAGTTTGCTCGTGGTAATGGTGTCTCCACTTCTTGTAGAAGGGTTAGTTATGGAGTTCCACAAGGTTCTGTAAGTGAACCGATCCTATTCTCGTTGCACATACTTCCCTTAGGAAACGATATTCAACAGCAAAAATAAATTTCCATTCCTATACAGAAGACACTCAACCATATTTATCCATGAAACCAGAGAAGGCGGAGCAGTTGGTTAAGCTCCAGGCTTGTCTGAAAGATATAAAATCTCGGATGACCTTAAACTTCCTTCTTCTAAATTCAGACCAAACTGAGGTCATTGTGTTTGATCTCACATTTCCCAGGGATCTATTAGATCACATAATTACTCGAGATTAACCTCCAATTTCTCTGTGAGGAACCTTAGACCAAGATCTGTCCTGTAACCCATATAAAAAGCATCTCTAGGAGCATCATCTTTCATCTGTGAAACGTCCTGAGTTAAATGTTGACCAACGTGATGCTGAAAAGCTGCTCCAGCATTTGTTCCTTCCAGGCTGGACTACTGTAATTCATGATTATCAGGATGTCCACAGAATCCTTTGAGGAGCCGCCAGCTCATCCAAAATGCTGCAGCCAGAATTCTGATGGGGGTTGAGGTCACATGACTCCTGCTGGCTTCTCTTTATTGGCTGCCCATTAAATCAAGAATAGTCTTTAAAATCCCCCTGCTGACCTAGGGGTCTTCTTAAGGTCCTTAGAGGTCCAGCTCCATCCTATCTGGAGGAGCCAACAGCATCATACCAACCCAGTAGACTGTTCTGCTCTCTGGTTCTGGAACCAGAGAGCAAGAATCAGGCATCTGACCAGGTACAGGAAGATGACTGCCTCACTACTTTAAGACTGAAAACTTTCATCTAAGAGAAAGTTTCTAGTCTGTAGCTACAGTCACTCTTCTAGTCAAGTTTATTATTATACTTACAACAGGCTCGTCCCACGTTGAAGCTACTGTTTAAGTTATGCTGCCAAAGAAACATGATCACCTGACACTATCAATGACATATGTGTGTTTTCTCCTCTATCTGCTCCTTCCCTCCTCTCTCTGAGTGGCAGAAAAGAGCTCCTCACCACAATAAAGAGATTTGAAATATCTTGACGACATACAGTTGATGCCTGACCCTCTGGCTGATGTCATGGGGTTCTCTGAGATTAGCAATGCATTAATTAGCTGCTGTGCTTCTGTGGTCAGTTGTCAGTGGTCCTCGCTCTCCGTGTGTCTCCAGGGTTTCCAGACCATGAATGCGAGATGAAGTGTGAGGTCTGGCGGCGTTCACCGCGGCGTGCGCTAATTTTCCTTCCTCCTAATTCACAAAAACAGCCCAAGATCAGCTGGGGACTCGCCTCCAACACGTCCCTCGCTATCCTACCTTTGTCCCACTGTTTGCTATTCTACCCCCCCACCCCAGGTGGGGACCACGGGGGACCACAGACGGATACAATTTTCACCGCCTTTACCTTCAGCTCCCCTCGCCGTGCGACTAAAGTCATTTGCACTACTGAGACATGTTCGGAAATGGGGGGAGGCGTGTTTAAAATATCCTAGTTTGAGCATCAGCATTCCCTGAAGAAATTAAAAGCAGCCGAACTGGGGGGGGGGCTTCCTATCACGTCGTCGTCCAGGCTCCTACGCATCTGTGACAGTCCCCACTGGACACTGGCATACATGGGTGCTTTTTAAGTTCACAAATCTTCAGATGGAGGGATGGAAACGAGAGATCTTGTGAGAAATGGAGCGGTAGAAAGGGGAAAAATAGAATAATGGAAGAACATCTTCAGGGAGAAGCTAAAGGGGCTGCACTCTTTTTTTCCCTCTCACTTTTACATCAGGAAAAAGAGAATACCAACCTCTCACGGTGGAAAGTTAGAACGGCTGCCTGTAGCATGAAAACGCCTGCAAATCAACTTTCTCTCTGCTGAATGTTTTAACAATTGTTCGACAAAAGTAGGCTGATGTCTGTTCCAGATAAGCATTTAGCTCGTCTGTGACTGCGGGTGCACATCTCAGTGTTAACGCCTCACACGCAACCAGAGCAGCAGCCAACACACGGACAGGCTGTCCTCACTCCCAGCGTAAACACGAACCCGCTGACATCATGGAGACGCTGCGCTCCCTCCCGGGTGCTGCAACACAAATTTAAATATGGCGCGCTGCCTTTTGTTAAACCACTAGACTGAACAAACGCTATGGTTCCTGTAGCTTCCTTAATTACATGCCTGAGAAGAAGACTGTGGAGGGAGGCACCAATCAGCAGAGCGTTCTAAGCATATTTGTCTAATGGTGAGCAGGGCGGAGGTGGCGCTGGGGCTCCTGAGCTGACGTTAATCTGAAGAAAATGAGAAATGATTTCTGCTAAAGGTTAGCTGGTGCGAACCCCGGCTCCGTCTTCACGGGAGCCTGCTTCTCCAGATAAGCCAGTAATCCAACCGTAATAAAGATAACTACTCTTTTCCTGCTCGGCAACAGCGGCTGATTTTCATCCTAGATTAGGAATCGGTGGGCTCTGCTGTGTGCTCATTAATCTGCACAGAAGGAGGTTCTCATCTGAACATCACACCTGTGGAGCTAATACAGAAGGAGTTCACGGGACACAGGTCAGAGTCACCAGGACCTGGAATAAGAAGGCTTCTCGCCGCCACTGCTGATTATCTGAATTCATAAGATACCGATCCGTTCGTTTCAGGCGCATTGATCAGCAGCGCCGTTAACGTTTCACCGGGATCTAGTTTCTGGACGCTGCTGAAGCCTTTACGCCAGTGAAATCCTTGACAACCATTTAAAACACTCACAGCGAGGAGTCACAACACAATGGTCACGCTGTGGAGGTGCGTGCAGGGTCATTTCTGAAAGCCGAGCATGGTTACCACTTGGTCACGGCCGTTCGAACACTTTGAATCCGGCACCTCCAGAGAAGCTGCAAAGACACGAAGGAAGAGCCGATTGTAAATATCTTAGCGGCTCTCCCTCACCTCTCAGATTGACATTTTTCACGGAGCTTTTCATGCTGCCTCCAACATTCTGTGCTACAAATTTATTTTCAGAATGAATCAGTATGAAGTGAATCCCTGCTGTCACACACCTCATTTACACCTCTAATGTTTATGACTCGTGTGGAGCATCTCTAAGCATCTCTACGCTTTAAAAACGACTGAATTTCTACTGCTTTTTCCATCTGTAGTGAGACAAAACATGACACAACTAATGCGAGTCGCTCTTTCCATTTTGCTCAGTTCAGACACGCGAAGATGAGCTATTCTGAACCACGCCAGGGATTTTAGTCCGGCTGTTGGGAGCCCAGAGGAGGAAGGTTCCAACACAAGTAGAGCCATCCCCTTGGATTTTCACATCACATTGCATCACAAGAGAAGAACACCATCCAATTCCATCTCACTCAACTGTCCTGAATACAGATGCGGATAAAAGACGTTGTGCTTCATCAGAAGTCGTCTGGAGATTCACTCAGTCAAAAGAACTTTATCTGGAAGGTCTAACAGCTTGTCGAGATGAACTTTTAACAGTTATTATAAAGTATGTGGTGTTGAACAATTCAGTGTGACTCATGTAACAAGGTCAATCCATTAGCACAGCTAGCCAGTTAGCATGACCCTGTGGCGATCACAGTAAGACCAATGAGACAAGCAAGCAAGCTGAGGAGAAGGAGACAGTTGTCCACATTAAGTGTCTTTGAGGACCTATTTGTCCCTGTAGCCACATGAAGAAGCCATCCTGCTGTTTTTTCTTAAAGCAGGAGCTGTGTGTGGTATTTTCCTGGATCCACCACACTGTTTTTTCTTCTTGCTGTCACTGAATTCATCTCAGCCCTTCAACCACCCAGCCTTTCAGACCCGTTTATGTGTCTGAAAAAACAAAGAGACCCGTCAGCCTTTTTTAAGCAAGCCTTCAAACCCTCCCTGTGCAAAAGTCCACATTCAGATCTCATCCAAAACCAAGTAAAACCGTTGTCGACAGCTTCAAATAGAAAAAAATCAACAAAGAACAGACAAATCCAGCCTGCCTGAGGACACCAGTTAACCTGTCAGTGAGATGAAGATGACTGCAAATGGGGAAAAGAACACCTCCTTCACAGATTCTAACTTTAGCTAGATTTACGAACCTCCGCTGTCGGCGTGGTCTGTGTGTGTTTATGGTGCAGCGTAGCCAATTTCCATCTCATCTTCCTAATTGAACCACTGGAGCATTGTCTGTCCGACTGCATTAGGGGATCGGGGAAGTCCACGCCGGTTGCCACCAGAGCCACCGTGGAGTCGTTGTGTGGCCCTGAAGAGCTAAAATTGTCGGCTTGTCCCGTGGGCAAGTTTGGATGAACGCAGCTAGCTAAAGAGGCAGCGGTTTGATGTTATGGACATCAGTGGCGGAGGCCACCGGCTCTCTATCACTGAAGCCTGATTTAATTAGACAAACAATAACAGGCAGTGATGAAGCTGAGGTTATTCAGCATGCGACGCCAATCAATGTTTCATCCGTGCATTAGCATTGGAAATGAGGCCTAAATCAACACTTTCCCTGACATCCTCCAAACTACACTCACACTCAGCTGACAAACGAAAATTGAGTTCAGGCTGTAACTGCTGAAGTACACAGCAACACGTCAGACGGTCTCGGCTTCGTGGGCCAATTTGCCACAGGTCTGGGGTGATTATTGCAAAATTAGCATATGGAGGAGGGTAAGGAGGTGTCAAAATGTGTCTGTGAGAGAAATCGGGAGAAAGTGCAAAAGAGCATGCACGGGAAAACAAGAAGAGACAGGCGATGTAATCCGGTCTGCACAGAAGACCGCAGCTGCAAATATGCCAAGATCATCCATGAAAACGCGATATCTGCTATCAGCCACCCACTTTTTAGCATTTTTACGCAGTTTATATAGAAATTATAGAGGATATATCAACATTGTGCTGACGACTATTTGACTCTTTTTCTTCCCTGGATTTGAGTTCTCCATTTTCCTGATGAGCTGCAAGGACAATCAATATTCTTTCCAGTGTTATTCTCTTCTTCTGAAGATACGCTCGTCATCTGCAAGGAAACAGACAAAAAGGGGAAAAGAGGGCTGGGTCCACACCTCCCACTCCCACGTTTGGTCGGAGTGCAAAAATGACAAATAAAGGTTGTTTCTGTTTTCTGCAAAAGTGCAGAGCAGAAAGATAAATAGGAGCCTGTCAGTGCAGCCACAGACGTGAGGACCTTCTGATGACTCCCTGCAGCTCAACTGTGCAGAACAATCTGAAGAGCTAACCTGGTAATAACCCCTCCACATCGGACGATAAATCAAATGCAAACAGCAACGAAACGAACCTCCCCTGAACGCGATGGCTCAGCTGAGGGAGAACGATAAAGATCTGATGAAGAGTAGCGCGAGAGCAGGACACCTCGGAGCCGGAGACAGAGGGACGCGGGGCTGAGACGCCGCATTTCATCTCTGAGATGTGGTTGCGGTGAACGGGACGGATGGAGCTGGCGATGGGAGCGAATCCGTCAGGGTGAGGGAAACAGCTGCAAAATTGAATCAATTCCACTTTGGTTTTTTTTGTCTTTTTGCCGTCAGCTCCCGGCAGACTCGTCTCACGCCTCTCCCTCGGCTAAAGACAAACGCTTTGGCTAATTAACAAAAAGGTGAAGCTTTTTACAAGCCTATGGCGCTAACAATGAACGCTGCAGGGAGGCGCCACATCACTCAGTCATACTACAGCAGCCGGTTAGGTCCCAGGCCTCTGGGCCTTTCCTGAGCCTAATCACCTTTTCCTGGTTTCTTGGCTTTCTTGGATAGATTCATCACTCGGATCTAATCTGCACTGAGAGCAAAGAAAGTAGCATAAATGAAGCCACTCCAGGAGAAAAGAAAGAGATTATGGGAAGCAGTTCTGGAACCTCCTGTAGTATCCTGACTCACGTTTGCAACTGTTGCTGTTCCATACCGTGCCTCTGTGTGGTACAGTGAGAGTTTGAGGTGATGGTGAGACGCACCAGTGGACAGACAGCAAGAGAGCACCTGGTTTTACCCGTTTTGACTTAAATAAACCATAAGAAAGATATATCGTCCTTTGTCACTACAAAAAAATTTCAAGGCTTTTGAGGCGAATTTAAGGTAAATGTAACAGGTAAGATGAAAGGAGGGCTTCAAACAACGCATGTGTTTGTGCTCGATGCTGATAGGTTGTGTCCATAGAGACTCACTTCCATACGTGGCCGTCTGCAAGCATAAACTACCAGCGAAAGAGGAACTTTATTGTCAGCACTCTTTGGGCATCATTCTCAGATCAACCAAACAACAACCAAACGCAACCTAGTAACAGTGCAACCACAGGACAACGTCTCAGTTTCATTCTTTAAAAAACCAATATATACCACCCATGGCTGATGGCATGGCTGAAATTAAAATTAACACTGATCCAGGAGGGACACACAGTGTTGTTTCCGTGTGTTTCTTTTCCTTGTGAGTCCCCCTCTGCGCTCCGGGGACCTCTCACTATACAAAATAAGCAGTGGATGTAGGCTATATGAATCACCTCCTGACGGCTGTAGCTTCAGCCGTGATGACCAAATATGCCCAAAAGCCAATGATCTGCTTTAGAAAAGCTGGAGCCTAAAACTGGTTTTAGACATCGTCCCAGAGAAACAGAAAACATGACAAATGAGACCAGAAGACATGAGGAGATGGAGCTCCAGTGTGTGTGAAGCATGACAACAGAGCCGTAACCATGACAACAGAGCCGGAAACCACGACAACGGATTACTGAACGACGACAGACTTGATGCAAGTTCTCACTCTGTGTCCGCGGTTATGTGCACGGCTTTGTGCACGGCCTACCGCAAAAAAGGAGGTGGTTTTTTTTCACTGCAGCAAAGGTTGCTGCCTGTCTATCCGTCTGACTGTGTGTCTGTCTGACCATCTGTCTGTCTGCTTGTCTGACGTCTGTCTTCTGACCGTCTGTCTGACTGTCTGTCTGCCTGACCATCTGTCTTCTAGCCATCTGTCTGACTGTCTGTGTGTCTGTCTGACATCTGTCTGA